>RJWH01002651.1:0-212090 GCA_004363575.1 Solenodon paradoxus
GAGGGAGGAGAAAAAGTGACAACTGTAAGGTAATGGGGCATCTAAATTAAAAAACAAAACAAAACAAAAAAAAAATGAACCTTGATTCTTAGATACATTATACACAAAAATAAATTTTAGATAGACTGTAGCTATAAATATAAAAGGTAAAGTAAAATAGTCCTTAGCTGTTAATATGGGAACCTGTCTTCATGAGCCTGGAGTAAAAACCAAAAATTCTTAAACAGGTAATAAAAAACACAATAAGGAAAAATTGTACCATTTTAAAAAGTGCTTTTTATTAAAAGACATGATTATTGGTGTGTCCTTGTGGTGTAGCAGTTAAGTCAGCAGCCTCTGGTCAGCAGAGCTCACACACATTCCAGGATCCCAGATTCGTGACCTGGGTTTGCAGGGAACAGCCAAGATGAACAACTAAATAAAATAAATAGAGGATTCTTCCTCTAGTCTCCTCCTGCCTGCCTGCACCTTTCCTTGGGGGCACGGGGGTAGGGGTAGGGGAGACACCATTAAGGAAGTGAAAAGGCAAGTCACAGAGTAAAACAAGGTGTCTGTAATACGTATACCTGACAGGACTTGACCCAAAATAAAGGAAGAATCGTTACAGATCAGGAAGAAAAAAAAAACATCCAAAATCCAACAAAAAATAGGGTGGGAGGGTGAACAAATGTCAAAAAGACACTTCACAGAGGGAACAGCCAAATGAAAGGGCAATGAACTTCATTAGGCATCATAAAAATTCAAATTGAAGCCAAAATGACATACTAAGTATGTATCTACCAGAATGTCTATTTCTTCAAAACTGACAACCCCAGGAGCTGGAAGAATGCAGCAGCAGGGACCACTAGAAACGTTTTTTCCACCCCAAGGCCAGGGTCTCAAATACTGGGCTTTACATGGTCTGCATCTTGTCACCTCAGCCGCCTCAGCCACCAGGGTGTGCCTCTGAAGTTCTTACTACATAAACAGTTCTGATGGCCTTGAATAATAAGATCAATAAATAGATCATGGATAATTGAAATTTCAATAAAAGGTAGCAAATATAATCTCCCTGATTTACTAAAAAAATGGTGAGTTCAGACTTAAGAATAAATATATGCATGTATCTGGATTCATTATGTAGAGAAAATACGTATGAAAATCCATAAACAACGTCAGTTCCACACACATTTATGGGCAGCATATGGGTCAATATACCACATGGGTTAGAATAAAAGTAGAGACAAAGAAAAGGCTTTATATGATTGTGATGGGTCGAACTGTGTCCACCCAAAAGAATATGCTGAAGTCCTACATCCTTGTATCTGTGAATGGGACTTTACTTGGAAGCAGGCTCTTTGCGAATATAATTAAAATGTACGTTGAGCCCCTCACGCAAAAGGCCTGGTGCCCTTGTAAGCGGTGAGGGAACGCAGACACACCCACAGGAGGAGAGCCGCGTGGAGACAGGGAAGACAGCCCAGGAAGGGGATGAGTCTGGCCTGTCAGCTGCAAGCCGAGGCCACCAACGATGGCTGGCAACCACCAGAAGCCAGCCAAGAGCCTGGAACAGATTTCTCCCTCTGAACTTATAAAAAGGAACCGATTCTGCCAACAGCTTGATCTCAGACGTCTGGCCTCTGAAGTGTGAGAGCATCAGTGTCTGTTGCGTTAAGCCACGCAGGCCGTGGCACTGGAGAACGGCAGGCCTGGGAAGCCAATCCCGACAGGAGAGTCCTGAAAAGACCACAAATGGGCACACAGGCAGAAGGGCTTGTTCTGAGCAGGGACCAGGACAGTTCTGCTAAGCTCATAGCATCTGGCAAATTTCTGAGCCGCCTTACTGACTATTTCTTTTTAGAGTAAATCTTTTGACAGAGGAACGAGAGAGACTGCTCCTCTGGATTTACTTCTGAGTACGTGGCTGGCCTATGAAAGAGACTCAGAGAAAAAGATGTAAGTGTGTATGTACTACCTTATCCAAGGAAGCCCAGAGCAGAGTCCCCACCACAGCAGAGAGGGCCCTGGACGAGGACAGGAACTTGTGTGTCCCCGTTCCAGATACTCTGCTTAGGGACTATAAACCAACAACAAAAAATAACTTCAGCTAACACTTTGCAGGTTGCAGGTTTTTAACAATAAAAACAAGCAATTTGCACTTGTGCCGCCTTCCTCAGATAGCTGTTGAGAAAATAGAATGAGATTATTTAGTGTGAAAGAACAAAAGTGTATATAAATATATACATATACACACACATATATATGTATAGGTAGGAAAGGTATAGGTAGGAATGAAGGCAAGTAGGCAGGCAGGCAGGAGAGGGAGGAGGAAGAAGCATTTATTTATTTTTTTATTTACTTGTAAATTTTGGGTATTACTCCCCCTGCCTGGAATGTGAATCTGGGTCTTTGGAAGTATGTGGACTACGCTCTTGGCCAGAGGCAGCGGGCCTAACCACTACTCCACCAGGGCACACCATAAAAATGTTATTTTGATGGAGAAGATAATAGATTTTATAGACATCATACCATAAGAAAAAGATCTTTTATTTTTTTGTGTGCTCAGGTTTTTTTTCAAGACATGTAAAGAGACTAGTGCCTGGATAATTAAGCATAAAAATGAAAGATACCACACACATGCTTCTTCAGTGAGAAGAATGGAACATTAATAAGTTACCTTACAAGGCTACTAGACAATAAGATAGATATGAAACTGCCTGTAAATGATAATGTATTCTGTTCTTTGTAAAACTGTATGAATGCACTTAAAATTGAAGCATAAATTAAAAAATACCAAGTACAGAAACATGTTGGGTGTGTGGGGGTGACGATGGTGGCCGTGCCATATTCCGTGTAAAAGGAACAAGAAGGCCCTGCTTGGCGCAGATGGCGCTCCTATAAGACAAGCAAATGGCAGACTCTCAAGCTGGTCCTCACCAAACAGAGTGTGAAGTATCTTCCTAGCAAGGAAAGCAAAAATTTATCATGAATTATAGACAAATTATTTTCGGAAAACCATTTTTCTGACTCAGTCCAACATCTGACGGAAGTCAAATTACATGTTGTAAAAACTGTCAGAGAAAGGCCTAGGTCCTGGACTTCTGTTCCATGTAGAGGAAACTGCAGGACAGAGGGCGGTAAGAGTTTAAGAAAAGGAAGTCAGTGGAAGGAAGGTCCAGACGCCGTTGCAGTGGATACCTAGTCCCAGATCTTTTGGAAAGATCTCGTTTTGCCTACCAAATGTGGAAAGAGATGTTTACTCACATGCACAAATATGTAAATTCCAGTGCTGATTCACCCGATAGCACAGCCTTAGCAGAAAGCAATGCCCTGGAAGGAAAGGAAAGCCAAGCCCTTAGGCTAGTTAATCAGACATTAAAAAAAAAAAAAAGTATCAATAAGATAGATGCAAGACCTATTTATGAAGTCCAAGCAGCAGGAAACACAGAAATATACTAAGTAAAAGAAAGTATCAAAGATATGAGGCCAGGAGTAAGATAGGAGGAACCAGGACCTGAAACCAGCTGCAGCTTACAATCCACACCGCTGCCTGTAGGCAAGCAGGAGCAATCAGACACAAGGCAGTGCATCCAACAGCCATCAGCCCTAACAGAAAACTCTGGAGGCAAGTGCAGACAGGGCCTCAGTTACGCCAAAGAGCCGTTAAACTCCTGTTCGTCCGGAAAGGAGGAGGGCCACACAGGCCTCTTCATTCTTCATCACAGGCGACGCCCACAGCAGCTGCAGCCCCAAACTGACATGCATCACACAGTCAGAACAGACAAGAGGAAAGTCACCTGGGGCCACCAGAAATGCCCTGTCTGACTGACGCTGTCAGTCGTCAAATATATATACACACACACACACACACACACACACACACACACATATCCCAGGAAAAGATATTTATGATCTATACCAATTTTGCTATTCAAAAGTGCACATTTTATCACAGTAAGTCAGAAGATTTATTTGTAACAATAATTAATTTTTCATCAAAAATGAAAGGAAAGCTAATGTTTAACAGTAACAGGTTTTATGTATGTATATATATATATTAAATTTCATTGAGATATGTTCACATATCATACAGTTCATCAATTTAAAGTTACAAGTCAATGGCTTTTAATATATTCAGTTACGTAACCATCACCACATTCAATGTCAGAATATTTCCATCAACCAACACCCCCCACCCCCCAAAAAAAACCTTAAATCCATTAACAGTCATGGCTCTTCCCTCTGGAACTTCTCTCAGCCAGCCAGCCCTAAGCAACTCCTGGGATACCTTCTATCTTTATGGATTTAGCTTCTGCATATTACACATGTGTGAAATTGTACAATACGTGACCTTCTGCGACTGGTTTCCTTCGTTCGCACATTCAAGGGTCGCCTATGTTCTCACGTCTGACAGCATTACATTCATTTTATGGCTGCACGCTACGCCGTGTGTGTATTCACCTACCAGTTCATGGACATTTAGATTGTCTTCCTTTTGGGCTGTTACAAACATATTCAGGTACAAACTTGGGTGTGGACACACCTTTTCCTGAGCATAAGCTCAGGAGAACCACGGAGTCATATGTAACTATGTCTCCTTTATAAGGACCTACCAGACTTTCTCAAAGTGGCTGCCTCATTTTACAAAAATAGCAGTAGATGAGGAAAGCTATTTTTTCACACTCCCACCAACAGGTATTTTCCATATTTTTTATTACAGGCCAGTATCTCTCTGGCCTTGATTTGCACATCCCTGATGACTAATGATGTTGAGCACATTTTGAATGCTTACTGGCTCTTTATATATCTTGTTTCTCCCCCCAAAGAAAAGTTATAAGCAGTAATGAAGGCAAGTAGGCAGGAAGAGAGAGGCAGAAGAAGCACTTTAGCACTTTATTTATTTTTATTTAGTTGTTCACATTTGTTGCTCCTCCTGGCCTGGGTCTTGAACCTGGGACCTCGGGATGCATGTGGGACTGCTCCCAGGAGGTACTGTACTGCTAGGCCACCAGGGTGTGCCCCCTTTACAAATGCTTTTTGAAGAAATGACTACTTGGGCCCTGGTGGCTCAGGCACTAAGTTGGCAGCTGGGGTGTAGACCACGTAAAGCACAGGGACCGAGGTTCAAGACTCAGGGGTGGGAGAACAACCAAAAGAAATAAAATAAATAAATGAAAGTGTTCCTTCTCTTCTTCTTGAAAATTTAGCTTCTTCCTCCATCTTCCTTTCTCTCTTAAAAAAATAAAAATGTCTTTTTAGATCATTTGCCTGTTTTTAGTAGGTTGTTTTCTACTATTTTTTTTTCAACTATTGAGTTGTCAGTTCATTACATATTCTAGATACAAGCACCTTAGCAGGTTGCCCCTTCTGTGGGTTGTCTTTTTGCTTTTCTTAAATTGGTTATAGCTCTTGTCATATTAATCTTTATCATAGATATATATATATATATATATATATATATATGCAGTTAAAACTCAACAGTCTCCAGAAACACCTAAATGAAAGCAGCAGCCCACTGGCTGCACCTTCCTCCACCAGCACCCACACCCTCAAGTCTGCGGCCCGCCCTGGTGCTCCCCTGCAGCCTGCACAAGGGGCTCTGCTCGCAATGGCTTCATTCATCTACGTGTGACATCAGGGGTGTCTGTAATGACAAATAAGGAACTAGTTCTCTTGCATTCCCAGAATTGCTCCCAATCCAATTATATCATTATTTGGGGCTAAATCAAGTAATCTTTAAATAACATACTTTCCATTTCAATCGATAATTAATGTTTAAATAATGGACCTTCATTACTTGACTATAAGGCATATCAGAAGATATCGGGGGAGAGAAGATCAGCGTATATTTGAGGGAGATCTTCAGACATCTTTGATGGATCTACGCGTGGTAATATTCTGCTGGCACGGTAACAACTATAAAAGTTACAAGATGGCACTTACACATTTTTTCTCCAGTCCTCAGTCTCAAACCCACGTCCATGGCTTTCAGAATCTGTGCCTTAACCCCCTGAGCTAGAGGAGGCCTAAGAAGCTCTAGGGCGTCCAGATCTCTGTGTTAGCAAACACGACTTCTTTAAAAGTGGGTGTTTCATGGAGCATTGGGGAGACGGACGTAGGAAACAAAGTAAAGATGTCTTCCCAGTTACTGATGTTTAGTGTTTGTTGAACATTCGATGAAAAAAGCAGGAACCAGACCCAAAAGTCTGTAAAGGGCATATGTGCAGAACAACAATAAACAAAGCACAGGAATTACTCCTTAAAATGCAAAGATAAAATGACCTACAAATTATAAAAGGCATCTCAATGGCCTACATACTGCCAGAGAGCAGCTTACGGCTTGCAGTTGCCAAACTAGAGGGAAATTATCGAGAAATCATCCATCAACGCCCTGATTTCTAGTCACTTGCAGTTGGAGACAGGAAGAAAGGGACAGGAGACAAGTGAAATCAAGCTCCTTAAGTGCCAAAATGTATGCCAGGCACATTATTTAGATATAGTTCATCTTACATCTCTATGAAGCAGGCATTATCACCAGAATTTAGAGATCAAAAAAGGCTTTGATAAGTTACTTATCCCACATTACATAGTCAAAAAAGGACTCCAAAGTCATGTTCTTCTTCCCACAGGGCTCTCAAAGGTAGCACCTTAACTAAGACAAGAAAGAAGACATTTCAGGGCTGTCTGATTTCGTCCCAATGCTTCAAATCCTGTGGGCCCGATATCTCCGATAGCTTGAAATATGGATAATAATAGTATTTTAAAGTTTTTCTCCTTAGTAATTAGAAATCACTCAGAAGAAATGAGAAGACTAAAGAATTACTAAGACAATCTTTTTGGATGGACTTTGGTTATCTGACCTACCTACCTGCCAAGGAATAATTCTAATTACTACATATCTTACTTTGGACATGCTGTTTAACTTTTCTAAGCTTTGGTAATTTTTCCCAATTGCCAAATGGGGATGAAATTATTTACTCCCTTGATAGCTATTTGAAGCTTCAGTACTTACAGTATTAACAGCATTATAGTTCAGAAAGAACACACAGTCAATAAAAGGTCACAGATTTTGAAACTAGTCATTGACATGATTAATCACAATACAAATACTCTGAAGCTAGTTTGATCACTTGACAAATATTGATTGAGAGTCTTTAATAATCAGGTATTTTTCTAGGTGCTGAAATTCATCAGTGACCCAAACAGGCAAAAAAAAAAAAAAAATCCCTGCTTTCACAGAGTGTACTGTGTAGTTGTCAAATAAAAAATAAAAATAAAATAAATATAAATGTAACATTCCAAGTGGTGAGAAATCCTGTGAAGAAAATACAGCAGAAGCATGGTCTCCTCGGGATAAGGCTACTGGACACAGTCCACGTACATCCCAAGGACCCAGGTTCACATCCTGGGTCCAAGAGGAACAACCAAAACAAACAAATAAGATAAAAATGCTTCTTCCTCTTCTCTCTTCCTGCCTGCCCGCCTACTCGCCCTCATTCCTACCTGCACCTGCACCTTTCCTTAAAAAAAAAGAAAGAAAGGAAAAAGAAAAGACAGTGAAAAGGAGAGGGTATAACTGGGGAAATGTTCCACTTCAAGTCAGTAAGGTGACATCTGAGGACATGAGGTGGTGGAGGGAGGAAACGTCTGAAGACAAAGGAGGGTCAGGTCCACACAGGAGAATCAGTACAAAGTGCTGAGGCAGGTAAATACTTGGTATATTAAGGAACAACAGGATCTGTCTGTAAATACAATACTGAAAAAACCCAACTCCTCATAAATAAATTACCCCAAATAGGATCTGTGGCTGTTGTTTCTGAGCACTAGCTAAAGGAGGCAGGGCGGGACAGAGATCCCGACACTCGTTCCTAAGCCCAGCATCCCTGTGTGGAGAGGAGGCTGCCCCGAGCAGATCTGCCTTCTACTAATTCGCACCAAGACATCCGACAGGCCACCTGCAGCCCCTACGGGGCTTCCCGTCCATAGAATTAAGTGGATGGACAATCACTAAGCGGTGTTACAGGCCTGTCAACTGATGAATGGAAACAGATGAATTAGGCTGAGCCAGATTCCATAATGACATTCACTTAGAAGGAATTATGAAGTCAGATAAGCACAACTTCTTTATCTTGATTTTTAAAAATCTATTAGATTAAAATGAGGCTGTGTGATGACCACCGGATCTGGATTCTGAAGAACCAAGTATAAGTCCCAATTGTGTCAGATTTCCCCAAAGTCAGAGGGCTTGCAGTTTAACCTAACTTTGGCTTCCTCGTTACAAAGTCAGGGTAATAAATACTGCCCTGTCTCACCAAGCTATGGAGATCACATGCAACCATTTTTTATTACTAACATATCAAGGAAAAAATTAAAAGCCATTATATTGCAATAAAAATAGACAATGGTTTATTAAAGAAAAAGACTTTATGTTTATTAATAGGGTTTAAACTAAAAAAAAATTCAAATAACTCTAGGGTTTCACATTAAAAAGCAAAATTCTTTATTCCCGGGGAATAGTTTCATCTGTACCTGCTGCTTACAGCCTGCCTACAGGGGTAAATGTGCCATGATGAGGAGGAGCAGGGTCATCACAGAAACAGCAGTATTGCTGACTGGGGATTTCTCAGGCATCCAAGTGATCAGAGTTCTTTCTCCTCTAATCTGGGGCAACCAAGTCTTACTCTTCTGTCAAGCCTCTATTCTTGACAAACGTATGGCCTGCCCTCAGATTTTTGGAGCCAATTTAGAAGTCATTCCAATGGCCTAAGTGTCTCCACCTCCACAAAACTTTTCTGGATTGCCCATTTCAGAAAATATTTGTTTTTCTCTGAAATATTCATATAGCTAAGTGGCATTATGTCACAGTTATTTGTGTTCATTCATACCCCTAACTAAATTCAAGTAAGTCACCTGAAAGCAGTAGCTGTTTGACATCTTTCTCCTCAAAACACCTTTTCTAATGACTTTGAATACTGTTCCCAGAAAACTCCAAAACGTGCATGGATCAAAAGTAGTCAAAGAGTTTGTGTGTGCCCGTATATACGTGTGTGTGTGTGTGAGAGAGAGAGAGAGAGAGAGAGAGAGAGAGAGAGAGAGAGAGAGGAAGAAGAAGAAGAAGGAGGGAGGGAGGGAGGGAGGGAGGGAGAGGGAGTGTCTAGGAGGGAATGCTAAATAATGAAAAACAAGCAAATCTTCAACATTCTGAGAAAGAAGTCTGCAATCAGGCTGGCATGGTGGTACAGGAGGAATTTACAAATAACTGTTAAAACAAGGAAATGTCTCAAATTTCCAAAGCCTTAGTCAGAATTCTGATCAAAAAAATAAGCAGTTGAATTTTCAGGAGACTCTTGGTTGATCAGTGTGAATTCTCCAAAGACTGATATGTTTGGGGCAAGTACAGAGGCCACGCAGCAAAATGGGTCACAGCACTGGTGTCAAACTGCCTGTGCTCAAGTCGTGGCTCTTTCACTTACTTCCATCTACGTCTCACCGTAGCTGCATTTTTTAGTCATTCTGTGCCCCCACTTCCCATGTGAAATGTGATAGTATAGGATCTGCTTCTAAGAGTTGTCATGTGGATTAAAGGAGAATGCAAAGTGTTCAGAAGAGAGCCTAACACATTAATGTCACATAAGTAGGATCACCATTTAATTACCCTCTCAACAGGGACAGTTCTGCAAGTGAAAAGGGAATTGCATCACGACTGTGCAGAAGCAAGACTATCAAGCAAACCAGAACCTAGAGCCATCCTACAATTAATTAGGTGTTAGAAGGAACAAGAGAAGGGGACCAGAGAGAGAACTCCCTTGTGCAGCTCCTCACAGTAAGGCTGCCCTGCAGGACCCACATGTAATATCTGAATTAGCTTCTGCGTGAACCTATGTTACAGCTAAATGAACATACTTGATTTTCTGCTGTAAATAAAGGACATCAATTAATACCAATCAATACCGACACAATTCTCTGAAGATTAAAACAAGTATTTGACGTGCCCTGTTGGAGAAGCAGTTAGGTCCAGTGCCCTCAGCAGAGGGTAGCCCGTATGCTTTCCAAGGACCCAGGTCTGTGTGAGGCAGCAGAAGGGAAGAGGGGGGTAGATAAGATGAACAATAAAACAAAGTGCTTCTCCTTCCTCTCTCTTCTTGCCTCTGCTTGCCTTTACTCCTGCCTGTAACTTTCCTTTAAAAAAAAAGAATTCAACAAATGGCAAGGACATGGTACATGCAGACAGATATAAAAATAAAACTTGCTCCTTACTGTTAAGAAGCCAATCTTGGCTTAAAGGATTCCTGCCGGCACTCTCTGCTAATAGTCCCAGAGGTCACATGCACCAAACTGGAAGATATCTCCAGAAAAAACCGGAAAAGGTAAGAAGCCACCAGAAAAACAAAGAGAGAGAGAGAGAGAGAGAGAGAGAGAGAGAGAGAGAGAGAGAGAGAGAGAGTCCCATGATTTTACACAACACCGATAAATAGTTTTGAGACATTTGAGAAAGAAAAGACACTTTGTAAAATGCATTGTGGCAGATAGTGCTGGTCAACAGAGCAATCATTTCCCATCTTCGTTGAATTACTGTATTGTTCTTCCATTATGTGAGCTCTCATTAGAAACAAAAACTCAACTTGGAAAAAAAAAAAGACAGGATGAATCAGAGAAATTCTTAAATTGTGTGTGATAATGCCTCTGAAAGAGTCATCATGTTTTAGAGACAGGTACTAAAATACTTACAGATAAAATGATAGGATGTTTGATTTGCTTCAAAACATTCGGGGTCAGGTGAGTGGGTCTGCAGACAGATGTAATGACTAGCAGTACGCCCACGACTGTTGACACTAAGTGATGAGTCTACATGGGAAATTATGTTATTTAATTTTCTCTAAGTTTAAAATCGTTCAAAAGAAAAGGTGTTGTTTTTTTTTTAGTTTATGTACAGATAGTCTCTCAAATTTATAAAATAATTTCTCTCTGTTCTTCTGATTATACGTATGGAAAGTTATCTGGGATAATCTTCACTTAAAGTTAACGATGGTTATTTCTGGGTGGTGAGATTTGGGGCAGCTTCATTATTTCCATCCTTGAACTTTCTATACTGTTTGAATTCAAAACAGTAACCGTGCATTGTGCGGTCCCCCCAAAACGGAGTGATTTTCTTAACATATGACAAGATGTTAACATAGATTGAATCTGATTTATTTGTATGTGTATTTTCTGCATTTCTTAAAAATGAATCAAGTACTTGTGAAAATCCCCTAACAGAAGGTTTCTCAACCTTCGCGCTACTGACATTTAGGGTCAAATAATTCTTTGTTGTGCAGCCCAGGGAGTCTGTCTGCATCCTTGGTCTTTACATCTCCCCCACCCTCTAGATGCCAGCACCACCAACTCCCACCTGCAACGACAACTGAAGATGTCCCCAGACATTACCCACTGTGCCCAGGGAGTCACAAGTGCTCTAACAGGCCATATGTCTTATCCAAAGCAGTCTCGATTCTGTAAAAACTCAAGTTCCCCAATCCTTAAGTATATCCTGTGCATCTAATCATACTTTTCAACATTCTATCACTTTCTTACTTCTTAATGTAGCTACTAAATACTCTGATTGTAGCTCAGAATACCTTACATAAATAACCCTTTTCTTTGTTTTTAAGCAAAGGTATGGCTAGCAGCCTAGCAGATAAGGCTACTGGAGGCCATCCACATATATCCCAAGGACCCAGAGTTGAGGGGAACAGCCAGGATGAACAACTAAACAAGATAAATACATGTTCTTCCTCCCCTCTCTTCTGTCTACTTAAAAAAAAAAAAAAACAAGAGGCTAGGTGTAGGCAGGAATGAAGGTATGCAGTCTGAAAGAGAGAGGAGGAAGAAACATTTTTTTTTTAATTTAGTTGATCTTGGTGGTTCTCCCGGCTCCAGAATGTGAACCCGGGTCCTTGAGATGTACATGGACTACGCTTGGTCAGAGGCAGCAGACCTAACTGCTATTCCACTGGAGCACACCACTGCTGCAGATTTAATGATTCACTAAAAATGATACTGCTTATGACAGTTCTTTTATTTAGTTCCAAAGCCCAAAACTAAAAACCTTAGGCTATCTTTTATAACCTTCAAGAATATGAGGGAAAGCATGAAAAGGTTATATAATTCAATCTTCTCAAAATGTACTACTCCAATGAAACTACTCCAGAACATTATCCAAAGCAGAATAACTCACACAATGAAAACTCGAAGGATAATACAATTATCTCTTACTACTCAAGATAAATTTGCAGACCACAGCCACGGCATCACCTTGCCCAGCACTTAAGAGAAACACAGGCGCTCAAGACCCACCCCAGAACTACTAAATCAGAATCTGTATTTTAACAGGTTTTCCAAGTGATTTGCATACACATGAACTGATGGAGACATTTTCATCAAATCTGCTTGACATTAACTTATGAAAGTTATATTCTTATAATATAGAAAATGAATTTCTTATATTTAGGAAGATGAGAGAAAATGGTCCAGTTACAAAACAGCCACAGGATAATAGAAAAATTAATGGAATTCATCTCTATTATCCTCCCCAAATAAACAACCTATAATTTTATTAAACTGATCTCAAATATAAGACAAATCCATATTTAAAATCAAGTTGAGAAATTCAAGCAGTCATGTAAAATGGGACCCTCCCATTCAGAAAGAAGACTCTAACTCTTTTAGGGAAAGAGTAAATAAAATTGGTGTGAGGAGTGCAAAGTTATGATTCCTTAATTTGGCTGATTAGCCTGGAATTTTTTTTTAATTAATTTTATTGAAAGAACATCACATCATAACATCACATAGGATTAAGGTATGCATCATTATAAATCAACATCTGTATATAACAATTTAAGTTCGCCACCACCATTTCAGTTCTTCTAGCTTTTTTTTACATAATTTCTGTAACCTATTTCTAAACATTTTGACTCAGAAGGGCTGGGATTCTGTATTTTTAAAAACTATTTTAGCCATTTCTGATGATTAGTTCCATTTGGAAACTACTCTCTTAGGAAGAAAGAAAAAGATACTGTTAAAAACAAAAGATGCCATTTTTTCCTCATTATTTTTTAACACAAGGATATTCATTTGGTCTACTTCAGATAACCAATAATTTGTAAAAGACTAAAATAAGGGATGTAATCAGTCCTGGGGGAAAAAGTTTAGATGAAAATGAGATCACGTATTCTCAGTTATCCATATCTAGAAAAATGTTGGTTGGCCTCATCAGCCCTGGAAGAGAGGAATCATTTCTGAGTGTCTAGAGTTGACCTCAATTCTAGACCAACTACAACTAGCAACTCCGTCAATACCCGGGTATACACAGTAGGAGCTTAGAAATATTTGATGAACAAATGATAAACATGCAGGAGTTCATGAAATGACTGCTAGTAAGTTACACTCCCCTCCCACAAGCAAAATAAGATTGCATGGAGGCATGTAGAAAAGCCTGAATGGGGAGAGAGAAGAAAAAGGAAAAGAAGCAGGAGAAGCGGAAGAATTACTCTTCCCCTGAGAAGATATTTAGTAGCGACCCAAAGGGCTATTTCACAATCTGGCCCCTCTTTCCATCTCCACTGTCGCCGTCCTAACCTAAGCATTATCCTCTATGCTGGAGCCTCGAGTGGTTCTCCCCACTTCTATTCTTGAACCCCTTGCTTCATTCTTGATGTAGCAGCCAGAGTGATTGCTTTAAAGTTATTTGAAATAGAGCCAGTGACTCAAATTAGAAATGGTAAATTCAGAAGTCCTTTCTCCAACAGATGCAACACCAGCCTTCAGAAATGGTAACAATGGCATCTGTCTTCATTCATTCAGGATGCTGTAACGAATACCAGACTGGCTGGTTTATAAACAACAGAAATGCATTGCGGACAATTTCAGAGGCTGGAAGTCTGAGATCAGGGTACTAACGTGGTTGGGCGAGGGCTCCTTTGCTCTGCACCCACTTCTGGTTGCATCCTGACAGAGGAAAGGGGTTTAGAGATCTCTCTGGAGCCTCTTTATAAGGCACTGATCCTTTGAGGGTCCACCCTCGTGACCTAAGCACTTCCCAACGGCCCCAACTGCCAATACTATTACTTTTGAGAATGAGGATTTCAACACAGAAGTTTCTCAGGAACACAAACATTCAGACCACGCCGGCATCCTAAACCAAGTCTTCCAGGGATGTGACCTTGAGAGTAACGCCAGCTCTCCTGACTCCCATGGTTCCTCCCTGCTTTCAGATTCTCTGGTCTTTCCATCAGTGTTGTGAGGTACTTGACAACCTTCCAATAAATTCCCTTTCTGAAGCTGGCTGGAATTAAGGTCTATAATTCTCAATCAAGAACCTTTCTGGAATAATGCCATGTCTTTTTCCTTTTTAAAAAAATGGCCTATCACTCTAAGTTCGGCCTTCCAAAATTGAGTATAATTTAAAAGGTTTAAATTCTAAATATCATTTACATCCCCAAATTCTTGAAAACGACTTTCCATGTGAACAATTAGTTTTATTACTTAATTAAATCCAACCCTCTGAGCTCACATCTGGGTAGCTAAATATGGCTAAATAAACACATATCGTCATGCTGGCTGGTCATTCATGACCTCGAAATGGACCATTCCATTACACTTCCAGAGTTCGTTCACCTTCTACTTTCCTGAGAGCAGTGTTTGACACCTCTTTGTGCCTGACAGTGACCCTAGTCCAGCAGGAGCCTCAGACCTGAGCCAGCTGTACTCCCTGGGGCTTTGCTTGATTTTTGTTTTTAAAACATGTCATGGACTGTACTCCATGAGAGTAAATATACAGACACCCATTACTTCAGGACGCATGGCTGCCTATCATTTAAGGTCTGTTAAATATTAAAAAGCATTTTTGGAGAAGATTAGTGATAGAGGGACTTGTAAAAGGTGGAGACTTCTATGGTTCAAGCTTGCAGTTCTGCTCGTCTGTGAGAAGACCGATTATCAGCGTGTCCTAGTGGCCTAGAGGATAAGGCCACCGGACATGGCCCACATGTACCCCCAAGGACTCAGTTCAAGACTGGGGGCAGGAGTGAACAACCAAGATGAACGACTGAATAACAGAGATAAATGTTTCTTCCTCCTCTTTCTTCCTACCTGTGTGCCTGCCTACTCACCTTTACTACTGGTAGCACATTTGCTTTAAAAAATAAATAAAAAGAAAGATTATATATACATTGACTTCCAAGAACACCAAAAGAAGCAATGCAGAACCTGTTAAAGATGGATGAATTATATCTTCTTTAAACTCCTGAAACAGTTAAAAGCCCTGAAAAATATTTATATATAAGTTATATATAAGTATAATAGTTATACATTATAATACAGATGCATAAATTATAATATGGAATTGAATATACATTCATTATATAGTCAACCTTCAATATATTAATGCTCAAATATATAAAATATATTTAGATACATATAAATTCATATTAAAATCAGGGTGTTTTTCTTCAAGAGTTTTATGATTTAAGGAAGCAGGGAAGAGGGAAAGAATTTCATTTGTATTGTTAGTCTAACTCCTATTTGAAGTTTGGTATTTCTAAGGAATAACCTTTTGTTATTCGAAAAATGCATCCTGGATATTTAAGAAGGATACATTGTTTAAAAAATATTTATATTTCAAGGAAGAAGAGATTATAGATATTTCATGAACCTCAAAGAATTACAATGTTAAAAAAGCAATACAAACTTCAATATGACAATACTAAACATTATTTAAGAACATAAATATACAGAGAACATAACTGAAAGTATAACGAAAAATAAAAAAGATCTCTTATTGGATGCTAAATCTGGATTACCAGTAAAAGGACTTACTAAAGCAGTGTAACATTTATTTTCCACAAAAAGAACTTACTGGTGCATAAAATCAAACAGAAGCCTTTAAAAGACAAACTTCAATAAATGACAAGACTGTGTAGGACTCATTTGGAACTGTTCAGTGTTACAAATTAAAAAAAAAAAATTGGTGGGGCTCGCCGTGCGGCTTGTGTCTAGGTCAGTCACATAAAGCCCGAGGGCCTGGCCAGCGATCCAGAGCCAGGGGAAATAATAATAATAGGCCCACCCTGGTGGAACAGTGGTTGTGTCAATTGCCTCCGAAGGAGAAGGCCACATGCCCCTGGGTTTGAGTCCCAGGCCAGGGGGTAGGGAACAACCAGTGTGAACAGCTAAATAAAAATAAAATAAAGATGATTCTTCCTTCTCTCTCTGCATGCCTGCCTGCTTGCCTTCATTCCTGCTTGTACCCTTCCTTAAAAGTAATAATAATAATAGTGATAACGGTAAGCCAATAATCTGTAACACAGCTTAAGAATGCTAAGCGGGGCAGTGCAATGAGAGGAACTCACACAGGAAAACTGAGAGTGGAGGAGGTCAGATGTGGGAGAGAACGTCTGTGGCGGTGTTTTTCCTATTTGTGCACAGCAAAGAGAAATCTCCAATCTAGTTATTAAACTTTCAGTCTGTCTGAGGTAATAGCTATTATGCCAAAACCAATTACACAGGCTAGAACTGAAGAGCCAGAGGTTTTGTTGTGGTAATTCCTGGGTTTGTGTTGATGTGTCCTTATCTCTTAATCAGCACGCATGCATCACGCCAAAATTCTCACTCCAGCTTTCACGTCTTTTCCATGGGCAAGATGCCAGATTTTCACAAAAATTATCATACATAAGTGCGCCCAATATTGTCTTTGATGCAGGCATTTTTTAAACAGTTTATCATGGAGAAGTTTACTTCTGATGCTGCCCATTTCTGACATCCTTTAAGAATACAGACACAGAGATAGAGACAGAGACAGACGCACAGACAGACATATCGGGAAGAAAACACACAGGTACACCTCCAAATTAAACTATCCCCAATGTCATTCCTACAAACATATGAAAGGAATCACCTTTTTCTCTGAACCAAACAATACATACCTACTTGAATAAAATATAAGAATTTTATCCCTGTTTTCTGGCTTAGGCTCTGTCTACTTGAATCTTACAAAACTTTTAAAGCAATGGACACAGAAAATTCACGTGCTGGTCAAAAGGGGTATTAAATTTGTATCAATCTCTGATGTGATTAGTGAATGTATTTTTTGTGTATGTATGTTGTAACTGTCTCATCTCAACAGTATCTTTAGTATAAAAATAGTCTCTGTTGGCCGTTAGAAGTTCTGTAGAAACCATCAGTAAAGCCCTAACTGCTTTCTGGTGAGTGCTAAATATTATCACACAAGGGACTTTTTTTATTGTGGGGTATGTATGTATGTATGTATGTGTGTAAAAATAAAATCTACCATTTTAAATATTTTAAGTAGCTAGTTAGTTCAGTGCATGAAGTACATCCAGCGTTATGCAATCATCACCACCATCCATGTCCAGAACTTTTTCATCTTCCCAAACTGAAACACTGTATTCATGGAGCAATTCTATTCCCTGTGCCCAGTCCCTGGCAACAACTATTCTACCATCTGTCTCTATGAACCGGACTGACGTAGGTACCTCACATAAGTGGATGTGTACACCATCAGTCCTTTTGTGACTGGCTTACTTCACTTACCTCGACGTCATCATTCATGTTTTGTGGAATGTGTCAGCATTTCATTTTACAGTTGAATAATATTCCATTATATGAACAAGACACATTTTGTTTGTCCCTTCAGCCATGGATGGACATTTGAATTGTTTCCACCTTTAAGCTATTAAGATTACTGCTGCTTGTAAATTGGTGTAACCTCTTTGAAAAATAGTATGGAGATTTCTCAAAAAAACAAAGACGGATCTTCCATTTTATCCAGCGATCCCACTCCTAAGCATCTACCCAGAGGACACAAAATCTCTAATCAGAAAAATATCTGTTCACAGCAGCCCAGTTCACAATAGCCCATACATGGAATCAGCCTAAATGCCCACCAAGAGGTACCTGGTTAAAGAAATCATGGTACACATACTCAATGGAATTCTATGCAGCTATTAAAAAAGATGAAATTGTGTGTTTTACAACAATCACGTTAAATGAAAAAAGTCAGAAAGAAAAAGAGAAACACAGAATTGTTTCACTCATATGTGGAATATAAAATGAAACAAATGAGCACACAAATCCCAACCAAATTAACAGGACACAGGACAGTGGTTACCAGGGGCTGGGAGGTAAGGAGGGAAGAAGGGACAAGGTGGTGGTAAATGACCCTGGAACTCTGGTGAAATGTAGACTAAGAGTCTATTTCGATATCCTAAAATGAATACAGCATTGTGAACAAAAGGGATAACAAACATACTATTTTTAAAAAAGAATAATGCTGCTATGAACACTGGTGAACACACATCTGTTCAAGTCCCTGCTTACAGTTCCCTTGGGTATCGATCTATCCAGAAATAGAATCGCTAGATCAAGTAGAAATTCTATGTTTAAGCCTCTAAAGAAATACCATGTTCTAATACAAAACTTCAGAGCACAAACATCAGTGTATTCAACAGGTCTGTGACAAATAACACTTGTCTCTTGTGCTACTGTTCACACTCCCTACATTTACCTTAAAATTGTGACAGGTAAGTCAGGAGCGGCTCAGGATGTCACATCTGGAAGGGAGAACAACAGCAGTAAAGCTGACATATCTATGGACTATTCACTAAGTGCCAGATTCTGAACTAAGAATTTTACATATGAAGACAAATATCTAATAGTGTCAACCAAGAGATTCTAGTACAATCTTTCCTAAATGTATTTCTCAAGAGTGTTAACAGCTGTGATCAAAGAGGGAGAAAAAAGTCAGTAAGTTAAACAGCTTTGAGTTTTCTCCTGATTTACATATTGCGACCTTCAAAAAGTACTGAGAGTCTATTCAAATTTCTTGGCTTTTGCTGATCATGTTGCTGGAATGTTCTGATCCAGGACAAGGTTCTCCACCACAGCACCACTGGCACTTGGGACAGAAGACTGATGTGGGATGCTGTCCTGTACACGGTAGGGTGTTCAGCAGCACCTGACCTCTGCGCGTTGGATGCCAATAACGCGCCTCCCAAGTGAAGACAAAAGATCACTAGACATGGCCCAATACAGCCCGGGAGGCAAAATCCTCCTCAGTGGAGGACCTGGTCTGTTATCACAGACAGCAGTAAGTTCACTATCCATTTCCCCACTTAAACAGAGGGCATGACAGGAACGCCCTCGTTTTCCCTCCGGTCTCAAACTTCCACGGCTTTTTCATTTCCTCCTAGTCTACAAAACAAGTCTCCACCTGCGCACAGGCCGTGCTCGCGGGCCATCCTCGCGGATCCTCACGGGCTATAGACCTGCCCATCAGTTATCCTCCGGACGACATGTTTACTTTCACCCTCAGGCACCGAATGTTTTTTTTCTTTGCCATAAAATGAACCCAAACTTTTTCTCCTCCCCCTTCTGCTTCTGCTTCTGCTTCTGCTCTGCTTCTCTACACAATGACATATATCTGACCTGGTGAGCAATCTATCTCTTCAATTCTGTGACATTATTCTTCTAGTTTTCTTTTCACCTTATGGATAGCTTTTTCTGTTTCCATTTCTTTTGCCTCCCCTAAATACAGGCAGCCTTGGTGAGCCCTGGTGGAGCAGCGGTTAGGTCAACTGCCTCAGAAGGTGCAAGTCACATACCCCTGGGCTCAAGTCCCTGGTCCGGGTGGAAACAACCAGTGTGAACAACTAAATAAAAATAAAATAAAGATGCTTCCTATGCTTCCTCCTCCTCCTCTCCCTGCCTGCACCTTTCCTTTAAAAATGTGTGTGTGTGTGTGTGTGTGTGTGTGTGTGTGTGTGTGTGTGTGTTAGTTCTCTGGGAATGATTTTCAGCACTCTACTAAATAATGTCCATGACTCCAAAACCCCTAGGAATTCCCTGTTTATCGCTGACCCTCATATGAGGGATTGAGCTTCAAATTAAGATTTTTTTTTAAGTCTTAAAAATTCACAAGGTGGCAGAACTGTGAAAAAAAGGAACCAGAATTAATATTAACACGATAATAACGACCACCCAAAATTGTCTTCCATATGCAAGGAACTGAAAAGAGTTATTTTATAAATTTTAACCCACTTTACTTATATTCTCAACAACCCTGTGAAGTAGGCCTTACTATTACATTCATATAAATAAGATTACAATCTCAGAGACAAAAGTAAGTTTCTCATAAAGCTAATGAACTCTAAATACAGGAGTAAGATTACATTTTTTCTTTACTTTTCTTTTTAAAGGAAAAGTACAGGTAGGAATGAAGGTGAGAAGGCAGGCAGGCAGGAAGAGAGAGGAGAAAGAAACACTTTATTTTTATTTCGTTGTTCACACTGATTGTTTCCCCCCCAACCCAGGATTCAAGCCCAAGGGTATGTGGCTTGCTCCTTCAGAGGCAACTGACCTCTAACCACTGCTTCACCAGGGCACACCTCAATTAGACTTTCTTACAAGCCAATTTTATTAATCAAGTAATAAGGCCCGGGTCATGAACCCAAGTCTTTAGGCTTTAAAGTCTACACCCGAGCTGCTGGTTTAGTGCTTGAGCCACCAGGGTGCATTAAGTGAGCCTGTTTCATCTTTTACATTTCTCCTCAAAATTCAAGTCTCTTACTTTTCCCTGTTTTCACAAACTTATGGGATAACTGAAGGTCAACACTGTAAGCTGTACCCTTTTAGCCTGTGTATTCAAGAAAATATTATTTTCTAAGAATCCTAGAGCTAAAAGAAAGTTAGCATTTATATAGTTCATCTCTAAGCCTGCAGGTAGACTCATATCTCAACCATTCCAGACAGATGGGTACCTTCTATTTTTAATGACATCTAGGAAAGGAGATTCTCACCTACTAAATTTAGATTGTGAGCCAAAGGAAGGAAGCATGTCTAATTTTATGCTCCATATAGCGATGCCTTCACATAAATTGGCAATATATATCCTGACAGGATTATGACCAGAGATAGAAATGGACCCTTAAAAACCACAATAAAAAAATAAAGCAAGTCACTGAAGAGGGATTCTGCTGGATTCTTCAAGTTGACAAGAGAACAAAATCATTCTCATCCCAAGTACAAAAGATCTGACATCATACTTTCCCTATTATATTCAAACCCTACCTGGCAGAAGTAACTGGAAAATGACAGAGGAGTTTCTGGTATGAAGTGTTCATGTTGAATGGCTGTAACTAGTTGCAAAAAGCGAACTCCAAATGCTAATGGAGAACAGTCATGGATGCATTTTAAGTCAGTAACATTTTGAGGTTCATAATTCTGTCCTCCCACTACTTCCTCTTAGCTCTAGGCTTTAAAATCCAAACAGGTCCCAATCCCCTCAACAGATTTCAGTCTAGTGCCTCCTGTCAAGATAATCATTGCCAGGTCTCAACACATTAAAATAAAAATAATTTTTTTTAATTACAAATGATGAAAATGTGAAGAGATTTCTGACAGTGTACTACACTTTAAAAAAGATATCTGCACTGCTTGCTACAGGAAAGCTAAAATCACTTTGAGATAATTATCTGGAAGAAGTTACTGGCTAACGATGACACAAAAGCTTAATTGGCCTAAATCAAATACTTTTCCAAATTAATCATTTGAGGTTGCAGCTTAACAAAGTAAGAAGGGCTTTAGTGTTACTACTTCAAATGCCATAACCCCCTGGGTCAAATCATACCATAAATTAAGTTCACCTTTTTTTTAATGATTAAAGGAAATTGCAGAGTGGATGATCACATGAGCGTGTAACTTCTGACCTTCATTATAACATTAAAATCGAGCACAGACAGCAATAAATGAGGGTTGATAAAGTCAGGGAAATATTTGTCTAAGAGTCTCGGTTCAACCTTTCTTTTTGTTTTAATTAAATCACTAGTATATTTATTTATTTTTGGATTGAAAGTCAAGTATTTTTAATCTATTTTTATCAAGGTAACATTAGTTTTCAAGACTATGTAACTGCAGGAGATGCAGGCTGCCCCTTCATGGGAGGTGTACTATCAAAACATGTGTTCCACCACATTTCTAAGACATTTCCACCACTGCTCGTCGGATCCCCACAACTGCTCCCAGCCCTAGTCCCTTCCTCTCTGGTAACCCCAGTTCTATTTTCAGATCCTAAAGGTTAGTTTTTAGTGTGTTTTGTCTGTTCATTTGCTTTGTTCTTTTTTTTTTTTTTTTTTGTGGTTGCTTTGTTTCTTTATATTCCACATATGCATGAAATGATCTAGCATTTGTCTTTCTTCTTCTGATTTATTTCACTTAGCACAAATCCCCTCTAGTTCCAGTTACGTTGCCGAACAACGGTAAAATTTCTGATTTTTTTAGTAGTGGATGGCTTGACCACTTTTTTTAAAACAAATATTCATCATAAATAGCAAATATCAGGGATAAGATGCAAACAGTGACTTGATCAAACCAGGTAAACCACCAAATATCATTTTGAAAGTAATTAATGTTGTTTCCCAGAAGAGAATATCTATTTCTATCTCACCAATAATAAGGTAGAACATTTGTGCCCAAAATAGCTGTTTCTTCTAGTTGCTCAGGGAGTAATTTGATAAGCAATTGATGTTAAAGAGACAAGGGTTTTATTGTCACATTTTAATTTTACAATTGCTACCTAAGTTTTAAGCCACCTAAGTAAAAACTTGCTGTTAAAAGCAAAAAATATATATTTCAAACTAACTGCCATCTTCAATTTTAAATCAAAATGGCTTATCCCCACAAAATCTGAACTAAGCAACAAAAATGTTATTGTGCATTTGGCCTTCCGTAGCAATTTTCATCTACTTTGCCCTGGAGGTCTGTGCAATTTCTTTCTTGGATGTTTCTCTGTCATCACTTAATCTGGAGGTGGCAAATTGCATTATCACAATTATCAATTTTATCACAAAACAATCTTTTATTAGTTATTCAAGGAAATCATTCATAACATCCAGGATGTTTCTAAATAAAAAAATGTAACTGGTGTGTGCCCTGGTGGCCTAGTGGTTTAATGCACCCTGGGAGCAGTTCTGCATACATCCCAAGGTCCCGGGTTCAAGACCCAGGGCGCCAAGGGGAACAACCAATGTGAACAACTAAATAAAAAGAAATACAGAGCTTCTTCATCTTCTCTCTTCCGGCCTGTCTACTTACCTTCATTCCTGCCTGCACCTTTCCTTTAAAAATGAAAAAAAAAGTAATTGAGGATTTCCATTCAAGATGGAGACCTGGTAGGAGCATGACTCACGTCTTCTCCATAGAGCAAATAGGAATTCACCTATTTTCCTGGAACAAACATTGAAGAAAAGCAGGCACAGAGGTTATAGAGACATAGCAGCAATTTCGGCAACAAAAAATAGATGAAAATTTCAGCACGTTGTGGATTCATACTACAGTGAAGTAGGTGGAACTGTGGGAAGAACCAGCACTCCTAGGAACTGCAAAAGCAGCAGAGAACCTGCCAAGTGGGATCAGGACACAGAGCCGGGGGGAAAGGGTCTAGGCACAAGGTAGGAGGAAGACCAATGCCCCGGTGGCTTGAAAGGAGACCCAGCAAGGAAATTACATTGGGTGCTGTCATAACTGGAAGTAAGCCAGGAGAATTCCCCCACCCCCCCACCCCTCCTACCATATTGCACAAGGCTGCAGGACCCCATCACCAGAAATCATGCCCTCGGGCTTAAAGGGAAGAGTTTTCCAGAAGGAGAAACCAGCAATGCCACCTACTAGCGCCTTTCTGTGGGTGGAGGTGAAACTGCAGCCTGATTGCTGATATTGGGCCAACAACAAGGTGGTCACTGCAATTCAGATCTTGGATGCTGAGGGAGCTCCGCATCTCTCACACACCCCAGTGGCCAAACTCTCAGGCAGCAAGAGAGGCTCTACATAAGAACATCAACAAATACAACCTGTGGTGATGCCATAAAACTCAAGAAATCCCGGTGTTCAAACCAAGATTCAGGTTTACTTGCTGTAAGTTGATACTCTACACATGGCGATCACTAAAGGGAAACAAACTACTGAATCATAAACATAATGCCAAACAGAGCAAAGACACAGAGAAATGTATGCAAAATGACTGATCCAATCAGAAGCCCAGAAGAAAATCTGAATATAACAGACAAATGCAAATTACTAGAGGACAAATTTAGGGCAAGAATGATAAACATATTCATGGAAGAATACGTTTAAGGAAGCAATAGAGGAAGAAAAAGCGAACAACAACAACAAAAAAGAGCAGAAATGAAGCAAGATATCAAAGCAATGACGAATATGATAGCTGAACTATGGAACTCAATAGAGCGAGTAGGCTGAATGAAGCCTCTGAGAGAATCAAGTGAGTTAGAAGACAGGGCAGAGGAAGGCACTCAAACAAACCAGCAAAGACATAAAAGATTTCGAAGAAATGAAGACAGCATTCAAGACCTCTGGGATAACATTAAAAGGAACAACACTCATGTCACAGGGGTCCCAGAGGAGAAGAGAGAGAAAAGGGGACAGAAACTGTATTTGAAGAAATAATAGCTGAAAATGTTTCAAACCTGAAGGAAGCAAGCCTCCAGATTCAGGAAGTTCAAAGAGTTCCTAATTAAAGAAACCCAAAGAGACCTACACCTAAACACATTGTCACCAAAATGTCAAAAACACAAGATAAAGAAGAATATTAAAAGCATACAGAGAAAAACTAGTCACATACAAAGGACTCTCCTTAAAATGGTCAGTGGATTTCTCAATTGAAACTCTACAGGTCAGTAGAGAATGGCATGATACGGTTGAAGTGCTGAAAGAAAAATATTTTCAACCTAGGATACTACACCCCGAGAGAGTATCAGAAGGAATGACAAAAAGCTTTTCTGACAAGCTAAAGTTAAAGAAATATATCACCACAAAACCAGCTCTACGAAAAATACTAAAGGATGCTCTATAAAGTGTAAAGAAATCCCATGTAAAAATAGTAAGACAGCAAGTATTAAAAAGCGGGGAGAAGAAGAGAACAAAAAAATGTGGATGGTTAGAGTAAGTGCAAGACTAATCTAATTTCAAATAAAACTAGGACATAAATATAGAATTCATAATGCTAACTTCAGGGTAAGCTCAAAATACATCTCCTGGGAAAATACAAGAAAAACCAACCAAAACATAACTACACCCAACCCACCTAAGAAGAAGAAGAAAACAAAGGCACTATCTGGAACAACACACAGAAGACAAATTACAAAATGACAATAAACAGCTACATATCCATAATCACCTTAATGTTAGTGAACTGAATTCACTGGTCAAATAAGAGTGGCTGAATGGATTAAAAAGCATAACCCAACTTTCTGCTGCATTCAGGAAAATCACCTTTTAAATGATAAACAAGGACTCAAAGTCAATGGTTGGAAGACAATCCTACAGTCAAATGACAGCCACAAAAAAATGAGAACAGCCACACTCATATCAGATAAAACAGTCTCCCAACTAAAAAGCATAATGAAAGACATAGATGGATACTATATAACGATTTAGGGGTCAATCCAGCAAGAGACATAGCACTTATTAACACATGTACCAAATGAAGAAGCATCTGAATATATTAAACAACTGTTACTAGAAGTGACAACAGACATCAACAGCAACACAATAATAATAGGAGACTTCAGGATCCCACTTACAACAATGGACAGATCAACCAGGCAGAAAATTAACAGAGAAACAGAGCTTTAAATGACCACTTGGAACAGTTAGGTCTAACAGACATATCTTCTAGTCATATAACTCTTCATCCAATGGCTACAAATTTTAATTTCTTTTTAAGCACTCGTGGAACATTCTCAAGGATGGATCATATGTTGGGACATAAAACATGTCTCAACGAATACACAAAATCATACTAAACATCCTCTCTGACCACAATGGCTTAAAACTAGATATCACCCACAAAGAGAAAGCTGGAAGACACCAAATTAATTGGAGTTTAAATAATATGCTTCTGAATGACTCTTGGGTAAAAGAGGAAATCAAAGAGGAACTTAAAAAAAAAAAACATTTAGAAACAAATGAGAATGAAGACACGAGCTACCAAAATCTATGGGATGCAGCAAAAGCAGTACTAAGAGGGAAGTTCATTGCAATCCAGCCAACCTCAAGAAACAAGAAAAATTGGAAATAAACAATCCAATCCTACATTTAAAACAACTATAGAAAGAACAATTAAAGCCAAAAATCAGCAGAAAAGAAATAAAAGTAACTGAGATACAATTTATATACCATAAAGCTCACCTCTTTAAAATGTGTAAACTCAGTGATTTTTATTATTATTTATAAAATTCTACACTGATCACTACAATCTAATTCCAGAATATTTTCTCTATCTCGAAAAGAATCTCAGTATACATCTCAGTATACACTAAGCCAGAGGCTAGGGCACAGACCATATAAAATCCAAGAACCCAAGTGAGAGGAGTGCCTACTCACCTTCATTCCTACCTACACCTTGCCTTTAAAGAAGAAAAAGAAAAAAGAAAAAGAAAAAGAAAGAAAGCTCATACTCATTAGGAGGCACTTCCCATTCACCCTTACCTCTAACCCTGGCAAACGTATCTCCTTTCTCTATGGATTTGTCTATACAGGATATTTCACAAAAATGCATCATCCACTATGTGGACTTTTGTGAATGTCTTCTTTCACTTAACACAATGCTTTAAAGATTTCACCACTGTTGCAGCATGTGGCAGTACTGTGCTGACTAGGTAACGGCGGATTGTGTGGATAAATCACATCTTATTTATCCATTCACTGGCTGATAAACATTGGGGCTGTTCTCACTTTTGAGCTATTATGAATAATGCTGCCTTGAAAATCTATACACAAGCTTTTGTGTAAACATACCTTTCATTTCTCTTGAGTAGATTCATACAGTAGCTCTGTGTTCTTACATTTTTGAGGAACTGTGAAAATGTCTACCACAGTGGTTGCATCATTTTCAATCCCAGAAACAATCTAATGAGGGTTCCAATTTCAACCCTTATTAACACCTATAACTGTCTTTACCTTTTCATTATAGCCATGCTGGGGGATATGAAGAGGTATCTCACTGTTGTTTGGATTTGTAGTTCCCTAATTATATTGAGGATCTTTTCATGTGCTTTTTGACCACTTATGCACCTTTTGTTTTGTTTTGTTTTTTGAGAAATGCCTATTCAAATCCTTTATTCATTTATATATTAGATTATTTGCCTTTTTATGTTGAGTTGTAAGGATTGCTAGTTTGGTTTGGAGTGGTTTTTTAATATTTGGGGTGCAGGTTCATTTATCAGATATATGATTTGTCAAATTCTCCCATCCTGTGAGTTATCTTTTCAATAACCTGAGGGTGTCCATTGAAGAAAAAAAAATTTTAATTTTGGTGAACTCCAATTTATCTATTTTAAATTTTGTAACCTGTGCTTTTGGTACTACTGCCTGGTCCAAGCTCTCAAAGATTTACTTTGTTTTCTTCTAAAAATTGTAAAGCTTTAGCTCTTGGCTTATTCAGGTTTGTGATCCATTTTGAGTTAATTTTCATATATGATGTACGATAAGGAGTCCCGCTTCATTCTTCTGCATGTGGGTCTCCAGTAGCTCCAGCACCATTTGCTGAAAAGACTATTATTTAGCCATTGGCTTGTCTTGGCACCCTGTCAAAATTCACTTAAGCATATTTATGCAGATTTATTTCCAGACCTCCAAGTCTATTCCCATTTGATCTGGATATCTATGCTTATGCCAGTATCACACCATTTTGATTACTGTAGCTATGTGGTAAGTTAAGACTTATTTTTAGAAGAGGGAGGCAGGCAGAAATCAAGGCAGCCAGGCAGCATGCAGGAAGGAAGAGAGAGAGAGGAAGCACATTCTACTCATTCAGTAGTTCATTTTAATTGCCACCTCCAGCCCCAGGTCATTGGACTGTATGTGGACTGTGCCCCAGGCGTAGTCCTAACACCTGAGCCACAGGGGATATGATATGCCAAGAATGTTAGGCTTATAAACTCCAATTACAGGAAGATAACATTTAAAACATTGTTATTCCAAAGCTTAATTTTTTAGTCAACTATTGAAAACCCAGAACTTTTTTATTTCTTCCTGGTAATTACACATCTCATATTTTTATTTATATTATTTTCTACATTTCTAGCTGTTAAGCTTTTTTTTTTTTTAAATGCTTTCATCATAAATGTATCAATGTTATTCCAGGCACTCTATCTTATGAAATAATCGACCACTGGTACTAATTCTTCTCCACAGCATTCCATTTCTCCCCACACTAGACTAATTGTTCTCTAGACCTACTATGCCATATGCCATCCTGAAACTTCTCTTTCCCTGTTCTGTATTGGAACTGCTGTTTCCTGAAGCCCATTACCATCATAGTTCATGGAATATGCTAAAATTTGCTCAAGAGTACCCTTGACTGTTTCCTAAGAAAGGACACATGAGGGCATGCCCTTGTGGCTCAGGCAGCTGAGATAACTGAGGTGTGGACCAGTAAAGCCCAAGGACCCACATTCAAGACCCAGGGAAGAGTGGGGTAGACAGAAACCAAAAATAAACAAATAAATAAAAATGTGTTCTCCTCCCTTCCTCCCTCCCTCCTTCCTTCCTAAAAAGAAAGAAAAAAAGACTGAAAGAATAAAACTTCTAAATTCTTGCTCACCAGAAAATGACTACACTAAAGCTAAAACTTAACCAATAATCTTGTCAGGTATCAAATTCAGGTTGAAATAAAGTTTTCATCAGAATTTTTCATGCATTATTCTTCTGAGAATAATGACTCTTGGGAAATCTAGGGAGTAAATCAATGTGCTTTGCAGGCACCGCCTCTGTAGGTCCTATAGGTAATAGCTGAAAGTAGTCACATGGACCTTCCCTGCTGTGTCATTTCTTCCTCTATTGAGTCTCCATCATCAAATTTTCTTTTTTAAAGGAAAGGTGCAGGTAGGAATGAAGGTGAGCACAGGCAGGCAGGCAGGAAGAGACACTTTATTTAGTTGTTTATCTTGATTTTCATCCCAGCACCAGGTCTTGAACCAGGGTCCCTGGGATATGTGGAGTGTGCTTGGAGCTGAAGGCAGCAGACTAAATCGCTACTCCACCAAGGCACGTCCAAATTTTTATTAAATCTCTCATCGGGTGCTCTGTCCTCAATCATCTACCTTATTTTTATAATCTTAACCTCTTCTGCTTTTTTAATAACAAAAGAGAAATGAACTTGTATGTAGAAAGTGCATCGTTTTTAACCAAAAGTGACTAAATTTATAAAAAATGGTAGAACATTACAAAGTACGTTTTTAAAATAAGAAAACAGATGCACCCTAATGACCTAGCAGCTTAGCTCACAGGGCACGGTCCACATCCCAGGGGCCCAGGACAGGGAACAACCAATTAACTACAATAGAATTCTTCTTCTTCTTCTTCTCTGGCTGCCTGTCTGCCTACTTGCCTTCATCCCTGCCGGCACTATTCCTTTAAAAGTAGTAATAAAATAAAGTAGAAAAATAGAGTGAAGAACATCTGCTGGAGCAGATTCCTGGATTTAACAGGGCAGCTTTCACAACAACTTGACAGCACCTAAAGACGAAGTGGCTGGTGACATACTCAACACGCTACTCACATTTACAGACCTTGTGGCTTTTAAGAAGCTCTTCGGGACTACAGAGCAGAAAAAGGCCAGGACTAGACTTAAGCAGTGGTTTACCAGTGACTTGGTCTTGCAAATCATCTTCTACGCCAACTTCCCAGAACAACTTTGGCCGGAGGTCCCCTCTGCAGGCAATGGCATCATTCTGGATGTCACCAGCCCAACAGACGGGGAGAGGCTTCAGTTAATGACAAACTACATCTTGCAAAAGACTACTCAACAACTCTGTCTTCATGTTAAGCACTGATGAGTCAAAAAGAAAACTACCTGACCTCCTGGGCCGTTTCTCCTGAAATGCCTTGTGTTCTGTCACCCCAGCACTCCTCCCGAGCAGACCCCTCCAGGGGCTTCTGAGCCAGGCTTCTATGGAGCAGGTGCACCACCTGGCCCCAGGAGCCCTTCCCCAGCATCCCTGTGGTGTCAACAGCGGGGAAGAGTTCATCCTGGTGAACTCCGTGTCTCAAGAGGGCTGTATGAATCTTTTTGTGCCCCCAGTGTTTCACAGGCATCCAAAATTTTCAGTCCTTCAGTCTCAAAGTTTTTTGTTTTTAAACATTCTTATGAAGGTGAGTAGGCAGGCAGGAAGAGAGAGGAGGAAGTAACATTTTATTTATTTTTATTTAGTTATTCATCTTGGTTGCCGTGCCCCCCACCCCCCGCCCCACCCAAGGGGCACCAGTGAATGCATGTGTAAGTGGGAAGTAGGTGCAAAGTTCTCGTTTTCCTATAGCATATAAAGTGTTTGTGCAGGTTTGTGGAAAACCCTTTCTGTATGAGTCTGTTAGGTTTCCTGTTGGGGTAAGAGCTCTACAAGTCCTCCTTCCTGTCAAAACCTTCCTACCAAGATGGGATTCCAGCTCAGTATGAAAAGGAGGGAGCAAGCATCTTGACTACCAGTCATCTGCCTGCTTTGACTTAGCTCACTGGCTTAGTATAATGCTAGACAGAACATTACTGACTGAAAAGCATGTCACATCTCTAGAAAGAAGTAAAACAGTTCAATTCCCGATATGTACCTTAGGTATTCTTTTCTTTTTTTTTTAAAGTGAAAATAAGAACCTGTACTGACTTCACATGGCTGTTGTGGTTTTAAAGAATGACTATAGGCTCTTTGCTTTTCTGTATGAATGTCACTTATTAAATACTTGTGTACCATGAAAAAATTAAAAGGAAAATGACTGACCTGAGGAAAAAAAATGAGTAGAAAAAAAAAATCAGAACTTAAAATAGTCCCAGAAATAACAAATCTGGAAGAAAAGGAAGTAAAGGCAAAGAAGACAGGGAAGAAAAAGCCAAGGAAGGGGAAGGGGAGGTAGGAAAAAGGGACGGGGCTACAGGAAAGGGGATGAAGAGAAGGGTTTTTACTGAGCTATGTTATCCTTGCTCCACCCATGAGTGCCGGGAGCGGTAAGAACTCAGAGAGCCCAGCCGCCGCATCGAGAAGTGGTACAGACACTATTTCAAGATCCTAGACTAAATTTAAGCCTCATGCTGTGATTAGATGGGACTTGGGGGAGTATCTTCTTTGGGAAGAGAGGAAGAGTAAAAGGATTTTATAAGTATAAGGAAGGAAAAGAAATATTTATGACTAAGACGTTGATTGTAGAATACTGAGTTACCGTTTTACACTTTGAGAAATGGTACTTTAAACCAACACATTTACTTAAGAACCTAGTCTATTATATATTGATTAATAAAGCCTAATAATAAACAGTTAACATTCATTGAATATTAACTAAACCAGATTCTAAGAGCTTTACATATTATAACATTTATATATTATAACGATAAGTTAATATTTCCTGATTGCTTATCATATATTAATAAGCACACTTCTAAGAACTTTATCAATATTAATTTAATCCTCAGAACAGGCCCAGGAGCTACATGCTATTACTGCTCCCACTTCACAGCTGAAGAAACTGAGGCAGAGAAGTTAAGCAACTTAATAATATCTCGCTAGTAAGTGGCAAAGTCCTAGCTCATTTAAAAGACAAAAAAAAAAAAAAGAGGTTTTTAACTTCCCCAGGCCCCAGGGGTCTTGAACCTGGATCCCTGCACTTTCCAAGGGGTATACCCAAAGCCCTAGCTTTTAACCACAATTCTCTGCTATAATGCACCAGCTATAATGAATGCAGCTGCAATCTGAGTTCAGGATAAAACTTCTCTATATAAAGGAATTTTTTCTCAAATTAAATGGCAATATTTTGGCATCTTCAAAAAGTTATTTGAGGTGTGCTCTGTGGAGCAGCAGTTGGGTCAATCACCCCAAAGGAATGCAGGTCACATAACTCTGGGTTCAAAGCCCGTTTCTGGGACAACCAGTGTGAACAACTAAATAAAAAGAAAGTGCTTCTTCCTGCTCTCTCTTCCTGCCTGCCTGTCTGCTGGCATTCTTTCCTGCCTGCACCTTTCCTTTTAAAAAAAAAAAAAGCTATTTGATGCTGTTATGAATTTTAAAAACACATTTTAAAAATAATAAAACACTCTCTAACCTAGAAGTGAACCACACTGATTTTAAGTTTTGATTTTAAGAGTCGATTTAGACATACAGCTGAGTACAAGGCTGACCCAGATCTGAAGTGAAGGTCCATATCTATGCTTTAGGATTTTATGACATGAGTCTACAAGATCCCTGGGAATGTGAAGGGGCGCTTAGCATGGAAGAGTGGAGAGTGGAAACAGCCCAGAAAGCTTAAATAATTTCATAATAACCTCTCAATTCCAGGAACCTAAAGCTATTCTTATTTACAGTGTCAGCACTGCTGTTAATACTGAATAAAAATGGCTTCAAGGGGACTAGACAGCTTTTACTTTTGCCAGTAGTGAACTATGAGCAGATACACCAACTTTCAGGAGTCGTCTGGTCCTAAGAAAACCAAGGCCATCCACATCCAAAACCTCATGTGACTCACTAACACAGCAGTCATGAAGGGAAGGTTCTATCATCCCAAGTGCCAAAGATATTCCTACCCCCTTCAAGACACTGGGCAAGTTACCTGCATCTCACCACACCTGTAATTCCTCACAAATAAAGAAATATGGATAGATGTTCTTTGAAAGTTCTGGAGGCTCAAAATTGCTATAATTTTATGTAGTACACCTGAATTGAACAGTGGAGGAACTATATGCTAAAAACAAAGAGAATCTCAAATAAATAGTTTGACACAATTGCTTATTTACATTTTCTATACTTCCCTTACGACACAGAAAAAAATTGCTTAAAAAAATAAATAAAAATATTTTTATTTTTATAAATACAATTTTCTGTATTTTATTCGCATTAATGAAAATTCCCTCTCTTAATACATTACCAAACTTAAACCACAGAGGATAAATACCTTGCAGGAAAAAGATATATTCAACCTGACCTTAGAAAATTTCTAAAGTTCTGCTTTAAATTTTTTTAAAATTGGTGCACCCTGGTGGTTCAGAAACTAAGCTGGCAGCCCGGGCACAGACAATGCAAAACCTAAGGAGAGGGGTGTGCCACCCGGGACTAGAGTGAACAGCCAAAAAATGAACAGATAAATAAATAAAAGCACTGCTTCTCCTCTCTATTCCTTCCTTCTGATCTGCATCCCTCCCTTCCTTCCTGCCTTCCTCTTAAAAAAAAAAAAATTTAAATTATGTAAGTGCAAGTAACTGTTCAACATAAAAGCATGATCAAAAGGTATCGAAGATTCATTTCCAATGGCCTCACAGTCGTCCAGTCAGCCCCTTTAGCGTCAAATGCTTTATTTCCCAGCTGACATCCTGAGGGAATCTAGTTTGACAGCTCCTCTGTACAATTTCTACTACAAGCCTTCTCTGGCCTCTTTTGGAACAAGTAAATTGCTGCTAGGTAATATTTCTTTTGGCAACAAATGACATACTTTATCCAAACAGACCTTCAACTGAACTCTCTTCATTCAAAACCCCAGTCTTCCCTAACATGCGACTCTCAAGTTTCATCTGCAATAACAGGATGGACACGTGTTACAGTACTGAAATATTACATGTTCGTTAAACTCCCCTGAGAACATAAGAATTCAATTCAAATTATATTCTCTTAAATATAAACAAAAAATGGTTTTGGAAAATCATAGTCAGACCTCGAGTGATTTTTCTTTTTCAATGGTCCTAGAATAATAGGCAGATATCTATCCTGCTAGGTTTTAGAACATAAAAATAAAATTGAGTGTAACCCAGAAAGGTAAATCCAAAAAAAAATGGTACTTCCAACGTTCAAGAACTGTATTTTCAATTCGCTACTCTCACCTTTTTGATTCAATACACATTCTAACCAATAACCCACTGCCCAAGTGGTAAAAAATACATTTTAGAAAGTGCCGCAAGTCCCAGCACAAACTCCAAGTGTCCTTTAACTTACTTCGGACACTTGGCTGTGAGCCTCAGATGACACTAAATTCTAGCAGATATAGAAGTTGCCCATTAACTGGAGAGGATAAAAGAGTATACAAAATAAAAAATATACATTATGCCAATATGATAACATAGTTTGAAAAAGCTCAGGACTGGAAGGTTTATTCATAATTAGATGTATGAACTTCACCAGATCATTTGTCTTCCTACAAAAACAGCTGACCAAAACTGAAACCAAAAAAGCTGAAATAGTCTTAAATGTGTTAAAGAAATAGAGATGCATTAAACAGCCTCTCCAATGCAATCTCCACTAGAAAACTTGTCTATCCACTTGTGGAAACCCACCCCCCACCCACTGTGACACAAGCTTTTTACAAGAAAAAGAGTGCTTCCCATTGCATTTTAAACAATCATGATGGCCTGATGTCAAGACACCAAGTGCAGTACGTGAACATACACAAAGATGCAAAGATCCTTTAAAAATGGACTAACAAAGTGACCCCAGTGATACATAAAACGACAAATGCATCACAACCAAGTTGGGTTTATTCCAGAAATGCAAAGTTGGTTTAACATCGGAAAAGACAAAAAAAAAAAAAATCAATGTAATTCGACACACATTAACATAAGCAAAAAAAAAAAATCGTATGATCATTTCAACAGACACAGGAAAAGCACCTGATAACATTAAACATCCATTCAGGGTTTTTTAAAAAGATCTCAAGGTCTTTCAGTCAAAACAGAGTAACAGGGACCAGATTTACCCTCTTACATAAGACAGCCAGTAGAAAGCAGATAAAACAGATTAAATCATGGTTTTCAAGACACCATATATCAGGCAGTAAGAGCAGTGAGCTCTGAGGACAAGAGCAGCCCGACCACAGCCAGCTCAGTGCCAGGCAAGCATTCTATGGGGTGGGTGGGGGGTGCCGGAAGGGGGACCCCGGCAGAGCCCAAGAGACATCCCCATGTTGAAAAGACGGCACTGAGAACTCAGAGAGCCTAAAGCAGCAGAGTTCACAGGGCAGAATATTACAGAGAAAAAAACCTGCATAAAGAGAAAACACCGGAGATCTGTGGCGTATTCCGGCAGGTGAGTATCAGTCCATGCATGGAATGAAACTACCAGAAAACAGAGGAATGAACCATCCCGGGGAGAAGAGAGAAGAGTCCCTGCAGATGACACAGGGCTGAAAGGGCCTTCCCACCAGCCGACACATGAAAAACCCTATAGTTCCCTGGTAGAGTATTTAGAAGGGTCTTGCCACAGTGGTAAGGATATGTCTTAGAAATTCTAAACGTCACTCAGGTCCCACCCAATAATGCTGAAAACTAGGACCTCCCCAAAATAAAAATATTTCCAAATATTTAATTGCATTCCAAGAAAAAAAACTCACAGAATTTCTAAGAAGAAAAAAAAACAACCCTCTAGTCCTTCCATAATGTCTGGCATCCCATACAAGATTGACAGGCCTGCACAGAAGCAGAAAAACGTGACCAGTACTGAGAAAATTCAACCTATCGAAACATTAAAATAGTTATCTAAACTAAGGGGTAAGCAAAGCTTTCCTATGAATAGCCAGACAGTAAATATTTCAGGTTTTATGAGCCATAGTATCTGTCACAACTACTTAATTCTGCATCTGTGTAAGACTCATCACTTGACAAACAGGATATATAATCTGTAGACATATCAATCATCAGAGAATGCAAATTAATGCCACACTGCAACCCATAGCAACAAACACACTTAGCACCCAGATCCTGGTTTTTAATTTCATTCTCCAATAAATGCAAACAGGTTTCCTTGGAGAAATGTCTGATGCATTCTTTTTTTTTTTTTTTTTTTTTAAAGCAAAGGTGCAGGCAGGAACAAAGGTGAGCAGGAGGCAGGCAAGAAGAGAGAGGAGGAAAAATCACTTTTATTTTGTTTAGTTGTTCATCTTGGTGCCCCTTCCCTCACATCTCCCAGGTCACAAATCCAGGTCCTTAGGCTGCAGACTTAATCATAGTCACTAAGCCACCACAGCACACTAGAAATGTCTGATCCTATGACGGAGGCAAGATACATGTAAGATGATACTGGAGTATCTTGCAGTGGCACAAAGTAAGGAAGCACGCTTTTTTTTAACCCACAATGGTAGAATATGTCACAGAGACACAGAAGCCAACTAAAATGCTCCTATTGTCCAAAGCTGGAACAATTACAACAATAAAACAAAATGTGCGCACCGCTGTGGCTCAGTGGCTATGCGGGCCATGTAAAGCCTGAGGATGGGTGCGGGACAAAAACAAAATGCAGTCCCTGGGGAAAAAGAAAGGAAAGATTAAAGCAATCCTGGATTACAACCAAAGTATTGAAAAATATATATGCTTGATGACATAAATAAATAGGATGGATGGAATTTTCTATGAAGAATTTTAAATAATTTATGAATTTTGCTTTCAAAGAGTGGGGTTTAACTCCTATTCTTTAAGTGAAGACTACACAGTGACTTCCTTCCCAAGAGAAGAGGATAAAAAGGGGGAATAAAGGAGAAACTTCACACTGACAAAACCTGACAACAATACGTCAGTTGACATCAGGAGGGATCAGTCATGTGGAGAACCTGCGCCCTTGGTAGCACGTGCAGAGGGTGGGATTTTATCTCGGTGGTCAAGGTCATCAAAAACAAGGAAGGTCTAAGAAACTGTCACTGTCCAGAGGTTACAGCAGAAATATGATGACTGAATGTTACGTAGTATCTCGTATAGAACAGAAAAAGAAAGAAACTAAAATAAAACACCGTCAATCCTTACTTAAGCTTGCAGGTAGGTTCTTGGAAATTCCAACTTTAAGCAAAGTGAAACAATGTAAAACAATATATAATCGACAGTTATACAGTTATAGAACCAGCTGTTCACTTGGTCTAGGATTTGCTTTATTTCTTCAATGTTATAAAGAAAGGATGTTGAACAAAATGACGATATTTGTGAACCGACTGTATGGACTTTCATTAATCAATTCTTTCAAAAAGAGTAATAATTTTTTCTCTTCTCCTTTCTAAGTGTTATATGTTCATTATAAAATGTGGAAAATGCAAAAATTATAAAGAAATCAATTCTCTCTCTCGGGGGTAGTTATGTGTAACATTCTAAGGCCATGCTCCCCAAACTCTACACTAAAGAACTCAGGGCACCGCAGCAAATTCACAAGGATAGACAGGCTATTTCAAACATTCAGGGGAAAAAAGTGACATCTGTCGGGCACCACGCAAACTACAAGTTCCACGGAGGATCTTTCAATCAAGTTGTGTCTTCGTCAAGTTGGTATTTCAGTGGTTGCTGTCATATAAAGGAAATAGCCACGTGGCATAAGAAATAAGGGGATGATGTCCAACAGGATTCCAAGGTTGGAAGCTGCGAAGTGCCCACGTAACTGTGGTTATTTAAAAATGAAATGAAAATTTTTCTTTAAAAAAAAGCCGCAAAGTAACACTATTATATACCAACTATGGCTAACATTTTAAATTACCAAGTGCTGCCAAGGAGGTAGAGAAACTGAAACTCTTAACAGAAGTAGCCGGTGTGAGTATAAATTGGCACAACCATTTCATAAAACTATTGTCAATATTTAGTTAACACTGTCCACTGTATGAGCCAGAAAGCTTCTAGAGATAAACGCTACAGAAACTTTTACACATGTGCAGCAGGGGATACTTAAAAAGGTTTGTGGCTTGTAACTTAGAAGCAATTCCAGTATTCTTAGATAGGAGGATGAATGAATTGTGACACCATTGTGTGATGGAATACTACAGAACAGTGGAAAAGAGTGGATCACATCAATCTCAAACTCCTAATATTGAATGAACACAAACTAAAGGAGACATGGTATGATTTCATATGAATGTGTGTATATATATATATATATATATATATATATAATTTAACAAGTTTAAAATTAAACAATATATTCACAGTTGCATCTGTATGTTATGAAGCCATGAAAAAAAATGCAAGAGACTGAAAAAATATAGAGTTTTCCTTCCAGAGAGGAGGGCAGGAATACCACAGAAGAGAGGCATATAAAGAACTTTCAAGATATTGATAATGTACTATTTTAGTTGGCCAGTAGAATAACAAAACTGTTATTTTATCATTCTCTAACCTATACATATATACCTTATGCGTATAAGACTTGGGAGGAGAAAAAAATCTACCACCCCAAAAGTTTTTTGTTTTGTTTTGTTTTGTTTTAGCAAAATGGATTATTTCATAGGAAGGTTTCTGAAAGGTTGAGGTGACACTGACATTTTGAGACATTTACTTTTGCAAAATGGAAAGCTCTCAGTAAGGGTATTCCCCCTGTACAGGGAGGCTTAAACTCTAACTAGTGAAAGGAGAAGGTAGGACCTAACTCTGCATAATGGTCTGGTCTTAGTTTACTGTGTTCTTCTCAGGAGCTCCTTTCCTCCCTGCTCCAACGTCCTTTGTCTCTAGTCAAACATATTTAATAAAGCCAGGCAGCAAGTTATAAGTCCTACTGGGCTTCAACTATATGCCTAAGAAGTATACATGCTATTAAACTTCCGTTTAATTGTCATCTCAAATCAGTCTATCTGATGTTTTCTTGCCAGCCTAGAACCCAGGAGGGTATAGGAAGAATTTCCCCTGCGCCTCAACAATTTCATTTTAAAATAACTAAAAATAAACAATATTCGTTCAACACCTACAACATCTCAGGTACTTTCTCTGCTTGATGAACAAAGTAACATCCCAGCCCTTACTGAGCTTCTATCTAATAAAAGAAAACAGAAAACAAAACCCAGAAATATTAAGAATAAATGTATATAAGCTTTTTTAATTAAAAAAATTAAAAACAGGGTGTGCCCTGGTGGCCTAGCAGTCTAGTATACCTGGGAGAAATCCCACATACATCCCAAGATCCCAGGTTCAAGACCAGGGGCCAGGGTGTAATTCACAAGTTCGTGTCCCAGGCAGGGATAAGCAACTAAATAAAAAACAGATGAAGTACTTCTTCCACCTCTTTCTTCCAGCCTACCTGCCTGCCCCCCTACATTCCTGTCTTCACCTTCCCTTTAAAAAAATAATAATAAAAGTAGAACAGAGAAAGGAATATCAGAAGTATAGGCCAGGTTATAATATGAAATACAGAATTTTAACTTGAGATGTTTACATTTTTATTACACATGAAAGTTTAACACAAATAAACACTCTGAGGCACACCCTGGTGGCCTAGTGGGTCAGTCCACCCAGTGAGCACAGACCACACACATTCTAAGGTCCCTGGTTCAAGACCCAGGGCTGAGGTGGGCAGCCACAATTTAAACGGCTAACTAAAAGTAAGTGGAATGTTTCTTCCTCCTCTCTCTTCCTGCCTGCCTGCCTATTCACCTTCATTCCTGCCTGCACCTTTCCTTTAAATAAATAAATAAAAATTCTGAGATTTTTACAAGTATATAAGAAACGAGGAAAACTCAGGTGAAATCAATGATATATTAAGACCATTCTCTGTTTTTAGAATGTCAAGTAGCCTATGCATCAAAAACCCTCAGAATAAAATTAAAAAGTTAGCATATCTGGGATGTGTTGAACAAACCACTGTTGATGAACTCTTAGTTATCCCATTTTTCAGAACTATCATTTCCCATAAAATAAACAACTTTTAAAAAACAAAGTATGAATATTAATTAGCTCTCATTTATTCTTCCCTATTATATTTACTTTTTATCTGGTATACATTTTCAAATACTGCAAAGGATAAAGGAATCTGAAATAGAGAAAGACAACTGAGTCCTTAAGAAGAACTGTGCTGAGTGAATGGAAGACGACATTCCTGCATCGGAAGACAATGTCCACTCAGCAGCATTTCAAAGTACTTGTCCATCATCTAGTCTCCTACATGAGGAATAACATCACTTTTGTTCCTGCCTTTAAATCTTCAGTCTAAGAGACTTGCAATGACATGAACTGTGTAGAAACAAAGTTCTTTTCATTCATTTTTCTTTAAAGAGAATAAGGAGGTGTGCCCTGGCGGTGGGTCCACATACAGGCCAAGGGGGAAGAGGAGGGGAGACACAACTAAAATGAACAACCAAATAAATAAAACGTTCCTTCCTCCTCTCTCTTCCTGCCTGCCCTCATGCTGCCTGACTTCCTAAAAAAAAAAAGAAGAGGAAACATTTTTATTTTTTCACCCCAGCCCCAGGTCTTGAACCTGGATCCTTGGGCTATAAATGGTCTGCACACCAGCATCTCAGCCACCTGAGCCACCAGGGCACCCCGACTTATTTTCATTCTTAATGATCTTCGTTTTCTTTGATACTCATAAGTAAAATGTACTAGGTTACCCAAACAATGACTAATTACCTGAACCAATGGAGAGAAATGGCTGTAAAACAACACTATCTCAATTATAGAACTTGGTAAAGAAATAGAAAATAATGGTTTTAGAAGCTTGATGCAGTTTGAAGCCTTTGAAAACATCTACATCAATGAGTGTTTTAATTTTACTTACGGGACTTTAATAAACCCTCAGAGGAAATTATCTCTACCAAAGTTCATTTTTCCAAAGTTTATATAATTCTAGTGTCATTATTTTAGTCTATAAGAGCAAAAATGTTATAGAGCCAGACAAAAATTGAGTTTTGTCTTGACTGTGCTGCTTCCTAGCTGTGTTACTTTGGGTAAATTGCTCTACTTTTCTAAGCCTCAGTTTCTCGATTTGTAAATGGGATACCATGTCTTCTAATGAAGTAAGAAATACAAACTTTATCTGCTAATAAGCACCAGCACTCTGGGAATTGAGTTAGCCTCCTGGTCCCCTCCTTTCATTTAATTTATTCTAATGTGTGAGCAACCTCACACTAAACAATTAAGAATTGATAAAAACACACAGTGCACTGAACACTTAAGTGCTCTATATTTTACCACATGTAAAATGCTCATCAATAAATTTATAATTGACCTGCTGGCAGTAATCATTTTTGGGTTTTGTTTTGTAAAGGAAAGGTGAAGGCAAGAATTAAGGCCCATAGGAAGCAAGAGAGAAGGGGAAGAAACACCTTGATTTTTTAAAATTTTTATTTAGTTGTTGAACTTGGTTGTGTCTCCCCAGCTCTGGGGCTCTAACCCAGGGGTATGCGGCTTGCTCCTTTGAAGGCAACTGACCCAACCGCTACTCCAACAAAGTGCCATAATCTTAATGTATTATCTACAGATGATGATAATGACACACACCTTAAACTTGTATGTTATGACAGTGTTCCTTCAATAAATAAGATTAAAAACAACAAAGCTCAAGAGAGAAAAAAAGTAAATAGTTTATTAAAAAATATACCAGTGGAAAGAGGTAATATATTTAAGACACCACTGACCAATCTAACACTAAATGCCACTCATTGTCAAGAAGTCAAAAACCCAGCAGCTGCCCACCCCCACCCTGGTTCTGAAATTTCTCCATAGCCTTCTCCCTAACCCTTTTCCCAAAGAAGTCATTCTGGTTTTCACCTGTCAAGTGAATCTTTGCGCCTTCAGAGTATGTTTATTAATTGCCTAGACCCTTCAGGCTTCCCAGTGTCCCTCTGTCGTAACTTCTTAGGACTGTCTACTCCATCATTCCGACTGTAAGCTTCCTGCTGCTCGTCCTTCTCCTCCCTCGACTAAAAACAATAACGCCAATAATAGCAGTAGCATTACAGGGCTTTCCTAAAGCTTTCTAAGTATCTATCACTGAAGTTTCACAAGAGCCTCATGAAATAGATACTATTTTATCAATGAGGAAATGGAGTTACAAAATGTTGCTTTCCGACTTCATGTACCTGTTCTCACCATCCAAAGCCACCGCTCAGTATTAACACCGGCCAGGACATTCTCACTTTAGAAGTACCTTAGAGTGGAGTTCATCTGGGCAGGGATAACGATTGTCTGAGTGTCGCTTGTTTTATATTACTCTTTAGCTAAAGAACACACAAATGAATAAATATGTGAAACTAAAGTCAATGAAATCAAAGTCTACAAGGAAAGGACACATCTCTTTTTCTTCTTTTATGAAACTAGCATAGTGCTGAAGACAGAAATCCATCTGGATCTTGTTTAATACAGAGCCAAAACTCTGGCAAAAATGAATACCATCCAGTCATCCTCCTTGTGTAACGGTGACTTCAAACACCAATCTTTCACTGTGTTCCTGGGTCTCTAACTTGGGTGGGGCTTACAGGGGCTGCTCAGCCCTGCTCTGAAGAACACCCACGGGAGCAGCGTGATGGGGATCCAGATGACGAGGCTCCGATTTTTGGATCGCCCAGCTGGCAAACTGATGCTGGATGTCAGCTGGGACCCCGAGGCCAGGACTTCAGTTTCTCCCTCACAAAGGCTTCTCAGCTGAGCTCTTCACAGCACAGCCTGGCAGCGTGGTTCCAAGTGAGGAAGGTGGGAGTCTGACATTTCTGTAACCTAGCCCCAGAAGTCACACTGTGTTGCTTGAGTCATGCTTTGATGGTAAAGGCGGTTACCAGGGCCTGCTCTGCTTAAGCGATGAGAGAGACCTACTGCTAGGTGGGAGGAGGGTCAAGGTCACACTGTAAGTAGATGTGGAATGAAAGATACGGTTGCAGACCTCTTTGGGAAATATAACCTAGCACACTACTGGAATGATTATGTGTCAGAATATGTAGAAACTGACTTATCATAAAGAGTATTGACTTAAAAAAAAAAAGTACAGGCAGGAATGAAAGCAAGTAAGCAAGCAAGTAGGAAGAGAGAGGAGGAAGAAACATTGACCCATTTTATTTAGTAGTTTATCTTGGTCGCTCGGCCTGGCCTGGGGTCTCGAACCCAAGTCCTTGGAACATACATGGACTATACCCAGTGGACTTAGCCACTAGACCACCAGGGTAGGCCAAGAGTACTGACTTTTATTAAGTAGACATTTCCTGCAAAAAGCAAGGGGATTATTCACAATAGCTAAGAACTGGAAACTACCTAAGTGCCCCACATCAGATAAATGATAAAGAAGATGTGGTCCATATACACAACGGATACTACACAGCCCTTAGAAGAGATGAAACCCTGTCATTTGAATCAATATGGATGGAATCAGAGGGATTATACCAAGTGACACAAGTCAAAAGAAGAAAGATAGAGACCAGATGAACTCACTTACAGGTGGGATGTGAACAGACAAAACAAAGGAACAGACAAAACATAACCAACTCTGAAACACTTGCAACAGAACTGAGGTGACCAACAGGGACTGGGACAGGCGGGCGGTAATGGTGGTGATTTGGAGGAGGGCAGGGTGTGCTGAAACATATTTAAGGAAAGGGGAACCTATATATAAGAAACTATTCTAATGTGTAGAATAATTTCTACAATAAAAAATAAATTAAAAAAAATTTTAAAGGTCAATTCAATTAGCAAAAAAAAAACAAACAAAAAAGCAAGGGGGTGAAGCAAATGGAAAATAAGTTAGACCTTCTCCTCCCTGGAAAGACATTAACTCCATGGTCTTTAAGTAAATTCTCTTCAGCACCAAACAACAGGGAAAAAGAAGAAAGAATGGTTAGGTACTTCCCAGAATAAAAAGCGATAAAACAAGGGACATGAGTAACCTCTGAGTAAATATTAAACCTACTAAAGTGGACGACACTGACAACACTTAGTCCACTGCCTTTATTCCAGCAAACACATGAAAACAGCTCCTCTCATTTACTTCTCAGTGAAGGTTGGCGACAGCAACTATTGTTAATGAGATTTAAAATTTTCAAATGCATAAACTGTTATTCATTCATTTCATTCTTCGTTGCTCCTGGCATGACAAGCCCTTAAACATGCAGAAGCATCAAATACTTTCAGTTTGCAAGGTAAGGGGAAAGTGAGGCGCCTGCATCCTGTTTGGAGGAAGGTTCATGGGCAGAGAGAACAAGCGATCACACCTCGGGTGCCCGAGAAATGAAGCATCGGGGGAGCAAGCAGGACCAGCCAGGCTCTGGGGACCGCACCAGCGCGCTGCACAGCCTGTTCTGACACGAGGACGCCATCCTTACACTGTGGCTCTTTGCCGCATGTCAGAACTAGAAATGGCTCCAGAGGTATCTAGTCCAGCGGTTTCCAACGTTTTCAAGTGTACAAACTTCTCTTTGAGGTAAAAATGTTGTGGACTTTCATGTGACAATTGTGATTTTTATCTGGTTGCTGAGAAAAAAGCAGTTACAGAAGTGCCACAAATTCACTGACACCTCCACTGACTGCCATTTGTATTTTGTCCTCGGGACATTATGCAATAATGTCTATGACAGACTGATTTAGCTAAAGTTCTTACGAAGCATTATATACACATCAATCATTAGTAAATTTGTGTAAACCATATTTGAAAAGGCTGAGATGTAGGAATTTTTAAGGATTTCCTTTTGAGATATGGTAATACAGAATTTCTCCTATTGTACTTGTGTTTGGATTCCACAGCTAATATCTTCCAACAAAAATCCTCTAATTCCCTTATGAATTATTAAAGCCATATCCCCTTAGTTTTAACTTATATCTTAAACATTTAAAATGAGTTTTGGACAATATAAATGCATATTCCTATTTTTTTGTAAAAAAGTAAAAATCCTCTTAACCTGTTGATGGTGATTTTATTATGACCAGCCAAGAGTTACCTCAATAGATAAAAGGTTATATTTATCTAGTATTAGAAAGAAAGGCTAATGGCAACTTCCTAAATCTAAAATTTATATTTTTGGCAGCTGCTCTCTAAAAATCTCTATCTGGTAAGTCCCTAGTTTGGAAATCTCATCCAGAAGGACAACAATTAAAAAGTTCTGACTGCCGCTTGGCAGGCTTTCTGGAAACCCCGTCTGAGCATCTTCGACAAGGGCTCCCCATCCAGAGAGGCGCTCCCATCACTGCTCAACAGCACAGGCCCTCTGCTCAAGGGCATGGGGTCTCCCAGAGCTCAGGAGAAAGAAACCTGACTGAAGACAAAAATAGAAAGAATGGTGCCCAGTGTTAGAGGAAAATGTTTTCAAAATAGTTACCCAGTTTCTGAAAAGTGAAATACCACCTTCCCCTTTTTGCTTAGTTTGCAGTGAAGATGGCCATTCCACGACAGACTGTGCCCAAGTAGAGAACCGAGAGTAACGCAGAAGCTATGACAGGTTTAGGGGCACTCTGGAAACCCGGATGAAACAAAGTAAGGCCACAAAAAACACTAGACTTGTATATTGACTGGAATTCTTCAGAGAAAGATAAACAAAGGGATGGGGAGTGTGTGCGTGTGTCCATATCACAAGGAAGTGGCTTACACAACTATGGAGGCCGAGAAATCACAAGATCTGTAGTCAGCAAACTTGGGACCAGGAGAGTGGATGGTGTAGCTCTGGCCCAAGTCTAAAGGTCTGATGGTCTAAGTTCCAGAGTAGAGACCCAAGAAGAAGAGAGGCTCCAGCCTGGCATCCAGGCAGGAGAAGACTGATGTTCTCACTCAAACAGTCAGGAAGGAGAGGATGTCCCTCTCACTCAGCCTTTTTGTTCAAATCAGGTCTTCAACTGATTGGAGGAAGACCATCCACATTAGGAAGGATGATCTGCTTTACTCAGTCCACAGATAAAAATGTTACTCTCATCTAGAAACCTCACAAGGGCACACCCAGAGGTTGTGCCTCACGCCCCACACCCAGAACAATGTTGGGTCACAAGTCTGGGCACCCTGAAGCCCAGCTGAGTTGACACACTGAACTAACCATCACAGCTTACTTAACTTATCTGCATACTCTTTTGAGAGAATCGGGGAGCTGAAAGAATGTTTAAAAGCTGGTGACAAGAGGGAGAGGAAAAGTGACTCTTCACTGGGCAACTACCTTTTAGCATTTCCCTTGGAAGAGTGAACATGGGCAGGGGAGTGTGTCCCAATCTGTGGGACAAAAGAATAGGGAAGTAACAATGACTGAAGACGAAAAGCAAATGATTGGAGATTTAGTTACTCAGGCAGATACACATCACTGCCTGCAAGTGAACTGTCCTTCAATGCCTTTAATCAAATAATAAGTGCTTTCAAAACACACACACACACACACACACACACGCACGCACTCCATCAGACTTACCTAGAATGAGAGAAATCTTAGCCAAAGGTTGAGTCCCTTGGGTACAATAGAGCCAGTGCTGGAAGAAAGAAAATTCTCCATGGAAAATCACAGGCTCTCATAACTCAGACCTACTCAGGTCAGGACAAGCTGTTAGCCAGGGCTGCAGTCAGCTCAAGGCTTAACTGAGGTCGGATCACCTTCCACGTTCACTCACGTGGCTGGTGTAGGCCTTGCTTCCTTATCATACGGCCCTGCCCATAGGCTGCCTGAGTGTCTTATAACATGGCACCTGGCTTCCCTCTATCCAGGGCTGCCCCACATCAGGGAAGCGAGCTGACCCCAGAGCAAGGGAAGCAAGAGAAATAATCAAAGTGCACACCTAAGACAGAAGTCCAAGTCTCCTTACAACCTAATCTGGGAAGTGACAGCTCATCACGTCCATATTCTACTAGCTCAGAGTGGCCGCTTTCCACGATGGCTGCAGCAATTTGCATCTCAACAACAGTGTATGAGGAGTCACTTCTCTCACATCCTGGCCAACACTTTCATTTTTAATCTTTCTGATAACAGCCATTCTCACACTGTGAGGTGATACTGTGGTTTTGATTTGCATTTTCCTTATAAGTGACAATGAACATCTTTTCACAGCCCTGGTGGTCACTTGTATCTTCTGTGGAGAAATGTCGAGTCAGGTGTTCCGCCCCTTTTTCATTCTATTTTTTTCATTGCTGAATTGTATGAGTTCTTTACAGATTTTGGATACTAATCTCTTGTGGATGTGTGATTTGCAAATGTCTTCTCCCATTCAGTAGGTTGCCTTTGAGCTTTGGTGATGGATTATTTGCTGTGCAGAATCACTGTAGTTCAATTTAGCCCCATTTTGTTTTCTGGTGTTATTTTGCTTGTATTTCTCTTGCCGATGCCAAGTAGCTCGCTGCCTATGTATTTTATGTTTTCAGGTATGACATCCAAATATTTAATCCATTTTAAATTATTTCTGTGTGTGGTGGAAGAGAGTAATCTGGTTTGTTTGTTTTTTTGTCACAAATCAGTTGCCCATATATGTGTGAGTTTATTTCCAGGGTCTCAGTTCTTTTCCATTGATCTCTATGTCTATTTTTATTCTGATATGGTGCTATTTGGATTACCATGGCAGTCAATACGAAACGGTATAGAAAATTCTCAAAACTTTGAGAAGAGAATTTAACTCCCTCTAGTTCAGGTGTTCAAGTCTGTGGCTGCCCTGCAGTTCACACGACGTCCGAGGACCCAGGACCATGGCCCAGAGCAGGGGTAACAAACAACATGAACAACTAACGAAATAAATAATGCTCCTTCCTCCTCTCTCTTCCTGCCTGCCTGATTATCTTCATTCCTGCTGATTTCCTGCCTCTTAAAAAGAAAAAAAAAATTAAGAAGAGAAATACAAGATCCACATTCCACCGCTGGGTATTTATCTGCACACTTCTGTGGTGGTGGTGGCTGTTCCCCTCCTGGCCCACGTTGCAGACCCGGGTCCTTGGGTCTCACATGCTCTGCACGACAGCCTCCTGAACCACAAAGGTAAGCCAATGAATTTATCTGAATAACAAGAAAATACTAATAAAAAAAGTTATACATGGTGCGCCCTGGTGACTTAATGGTGAAGTCGGTGGGATGGAGTCCAAGGATTCGAGTTCGTGATCTGGGCTCAGAGGAACAACCAAGATTAACAACTGTAAAAAAATAAAGTGCTTCTTCCTCCTCTTTCTTCCTGCCTGCCTGCTTACCTTCATTTCTAGCTACACTTTCTATTTTAAAAAAAGAAAATAAAAAAGTTCTACGGACTCCTGAATTCATTGCAGCATTATTTACATACAGCCCAGATATAGAAATAACCTGTCTGTCAACAAATGAATGGGTAAAGAAAGTGTGGCCTGCATACAATGGAATACTAGTCGGCTGTAAAAAAGATGCGCGCTCGCCATCTGCAACAGAATGGAAGAACCTAGAGGGTACTGTGTTAAGTGAAGTAACTTAGAGAAAGACAAATACTATATGATTTTGCTCAGATAGTACTCTGGATTAAAAGAAACAAGACAACAGACAAAACAAAAACAAACTTAGACACAGAAAAAGGACTGATGGTTACTGAGGAGAAAGGGCTGGGAGTGGGTGTGGGGGTAGAGGAAAAGTAGCTCTTATTAAGACATCAATGGCTGTTTTAGTCTTACTGTATTCCCCAAGCCCCAGAAAGACAGTCTGTGCCTCAAGGGAGGTCTGTGTTTGTTTTCTGAAAATTTGAACTCCTGGAGGAGATTAGGTTGAGGGAAGGGTGGAAAATTACTGCCTTTCAGGGGAGGGAGGCAGAAACAAGAAGAAAAGAGGTGGGTGGCTGTAACAATCAGAACTACCAAACATGGAGGAGCGATATCCTCTGAGATAACATGCTTATCAGGACTGAAAAGAACCTTCCACCTTCTATTCTGCATAAGTCTCAGACTCTTGTGTAACCCTAATGAGGGATGCATGGATGCCTATTCTTAATCATTGAGACTGAATTTTTCATCAAATTGGTGGAATGGCGGGGGGCTATCCCCAGGTTGAATTAATTTTATCTAAAGGAAATAAAATTTTATAACATTTCTTGGTTACCCAATTTAGGTACGATATAGAATTCACACTTACTGTATGGTCAAATAATTTGCTAACTTATTGGTATCTTTTATAACCCATTAATCTTGGTGGTTTCAAAAGAATATTCCAAATAAGTTGTGCTGTCAAAACTTTTATGAGTTTTCCATCAGGAATATAATATCTCCAAATTTTTCCAAGCTATCCTCTGCTAACATATAAAATATTAAGCAAGCAGTTAATATATCCGTGTGTATCTGCCTGGATTTCCCTCACCCCCAGGGGAAATCCTGATCTTTTGGGAAAGCCACCCATTTATGTTAGAGATCCACAATTTCCACAAAAAAGAAAAACAATCCATCTAATACCTGGTCACTTGATCTCACAGCAGAGTCAATCACAACCAACACTGCAGATGCCTGCGCCTCAGGCTCTTACCACAAACAAAGTCTGGCCCCTCAACTTTTACCAAGAACGTGAATTTTAAAAGCACACATTTATGGGGGATTATTGATGAACACAATATGTAATCCATTTTTCCAGATTTGTTGCTTTCAAAACTATTTTTAGGTGATACCATCTTTTTTTCAAAGAGCGAACCACAGGACATGAAACAGAGAGTTAGGAGCAGAGCGCTGTTAGAAGAACTAGGTCTCCTTGAAGAATGGCCGATTCAAGGTCTGAGCAGAAAATATACAAAATGGGCTTGGCATACTATGTTCGACCAGGAAGCAAGGAAGCTATCACAGTCTACTAGAGTGTGTCGAAGACCCAGGAGCCCGTCTAAAGAGGCTTCCAGGCACGCCCCGACACCCAGCGGTTTAAACCAGGTGCGGTCCATGTACATTCCAAGGTCCCCAGTTCAAGATGTGGGGCTGGGAAAACAACCAAGACGAACAACTGATTAAAATAAATGAAGTGCTTCCTCCTCCTCTCTTCCTTCCTGCCTTTATTCCTGCCTGCACCTTTTCTTTAATAATACATACATACAGAAATCAACGCAAATAAAGAGGTTTCCACTGGTCAAGGCTAGGTAATGTGAGCATCAATAAGAAAAATAATCATGATGGGTTGAAATTCACTGAACATGCTCAAATTCATGAACTGATTTAAAAAAAAATAGCATTGATAAAACAATAAAGAAAGTCAGTCACCTTAGGAACTTATGAAGGAATTAGTTCATACGGAATCTGATAAACAAAGCGGGGGAAAACATGTATTTTTCACTTACCAACTGTCGCTCAGGAAAATCAAATAGCGCACGATGGGAAGAACCTATGGGCTGCCGGGGCCAGGAATGCAGGCAGGGTGTGACTCCAGGGGACAACACAGCAGGATCTTGGGTGACAGAAACGTTCTAACACTCTTACGGCCCGGTAGTTCTATGAATCTACAGATGTGCCCCATTCCGAGGCACTGTGCACACAAAATCAACCTCACTACATGCTCATTCCAAAAATTAAATTAAAAAATGAAGTCAACAGGGAAATTTCTCATTATAGCAGTATTCCAGCTAATAATGAAGAGAGAATTGGAATGTCACCCTCTTCATCCTCTAATAAAATTGTATAGATACTGATTGCTACGGGTTCTTTACATCAAAAAAGGGAAGCCTTCATGCAAGAAAGAATACAGCCTCTGGAATACCTCTTCTGAAAAAACATTAAACCTGCATCTCGTCCAGACTCTAGCACTCACTTACATGGCACAGCCTGGTGACCTAGCGGGATACGGCCACCAGACACACTCACATACTCCCAAAGACCCAGGCTGGAGACCTGGGGCCGGGATGGGGGGTGGCGGGGTGGCAACAAATAAGATGAACAGCTAAGTAAAATAAGTGAACGTTTCTTCTCTCTTCCCGCCTGCTTCCTCGCCTTCATTCCTGTCACAGAGGAGCTCCACCCCCAATCCCCAGCCCGTGGCTCAGGTGGCTAAGACACAGGCTATTAAAGCTGTGGACCAGGGTTTGTGATCCACAACAGAGGGTGGGGAAACAAATAAAAAGAGAGAAAAAGAAATATTTACAGATAACATGTAGAGCACACACTTCAGCAGAAGGGGGGTGTACAGATGAAACCTGATTGGCTCACTAGTTGCTGAAGCTGGGTGAGGAGCCGTTCAGGGTCACCGTGGAATTCGAAGTGTGACTGCATTTGAAATGCTCCACACTAAAAACATAAAGACAGTGCACACACCTGCATACACGCAGAAGTGGAGCCTCAGAAGGGAGGTCTTCTGACTAGTCCAGGGAGCGGCTGAAACCCACGGACCGTGGGTTCTTTCTCAACACCCTTGAAAATCTAGGGTCCGCTCTAGTGTCTACTCTTGAATAAAATACTAAAGTGAAAATGCTGAATACTTTGGGCCCCTGCAGATGTTTTCACAGGACTGAATTTCGGCGTTCCGCCCTATCCTAGGTTTTCACTGACACAGACGGTCAGAGCAGCTTTACCCAAACCACTGCATTTCTACAGGGAGGCTGCTGTCACAAAGACACTCTAAGTAGAGGCGATTTTTCTGTTTCAAAACGGACTGGAAAATGTTCCTCTGGATTTCCATAGAACTGCATCCAGAATCTCAGTTTCTCACCAGAATGCAGAACTAACTCTCTCTCCTGGAGAAAAGCACGACTGGTTTGTTGACTTCCCACAGAAAGATTGCGATGGACAGATAATGTCACAGAAAGAGAGAGTATCCAAGACACAGGAAGAGTCTCGTCTATTTCTATGCCATGTTACTCTAACACGTGTCACTCAGTATGACCTATCTAGGCTACTGCATTCATATTCATGACTTGAATCACCAAGTATCTGAATTCTAAACCTGTATCACAAATCCTGTCTTGTTTCATGTTTTCATGTTTTCACCTGCCTGGTCAGAGATGGTTCACTGAAGTTCTTTACACCCTAGAAGGCCAAAAGAAACTCAATTTTATCCTTCCAAACTTCACCCCATATATGCTGTCTCCGTTAAAAGCATTCACACCCAACCTATTCAAGCTAAAAGCTCCTCAGGATACTGTGAAGAAAATGAAAGTGTAAGACACAGAGGGAATAACCTATAAAACATATCCTGATAAGGAGTTTATTTTGAGAATACATAAAGAAATCTAAGAACTAAATAAGACAACTGATAAAAAAAATGGGCAAATATGAACAAAAAAAAATCACAAAAGAAGTTATAGGAATGGCAAACAAATATACAAAAAGATGATCAATTTCACTAGTCATTAGGGTAAGGCAAATTAAAACCACAATAATAAATATTATGCAGTTCTAGAAGGGCAAACAATGGTGACAGTCTCAAGGGTCTACAGGTGTCAAAACTCATAAAGTAGTACACTCAAATTTGTAATTTATTGATTGTATGCCAGTGAAACACAAAGCTGTTTAAAAGAAAAAGAATGACAAAGCCAAGTATTGGCAAGGATACGGAGCAAATGGAATCCCATACACTGCTGGTGGGAATGCAAAATGCTACAGCCAGTTAAACGTAAGGCATGCCCTGGTGGCTCAGGCGTTAAGTCAGTGGCTGGGACACAGTCCATGGAAAACCCAAGGACCTGAGTTCTCAACTCAGGCCTAGAAGGAACAACCAAAAATGAACAAATAAATAAAAATGCTTCCTCCTCTCTCTTCACCCCTACCTGCCTTTAGTCCTGCCTGCCTGCTTTATTCTTTAAAAAAAAAAAAAAAATTAAACATACACATACCATAAGACCCAGCAAGTCCAATCATAAACACTATTCAAGAGAAACGAAAACACATGTCTGCATAAAGACATGTCAAATGTTAATTAACAGTCATATTCATACGGACAAACACAAGAAACAAACCAAATGTCCATCACCTAATGAATGGGTAAAGAAATTATAATAAAATCATACGATGGAATACTTTGTCAGCAATGAAATGATATTAACTACAGTTGCCAACAATAATGCAGATAAATCTTTAAAACATCCTGCCAAGTGTAAGATGCTAGACGGAAAGGACTATATACTAAATGAGTCACTTACATGGAATTCTAGAAGGGACAGAACTATAGTGATAGAAAAAATAAGATTAGTGATTGCCAGACTCACCACTGCTAGGAACATAGCAAATGTGGGGATGAAGGGGTCAGCAATGGCCAATTTCTTTGTCACATTGAAGCGGGTGGTTACACAATTGTATGTTTTTGTCAAATCGTATCAATTACACACTTAATGTTAGTGAACTGAATCGTATGTAAATATCTTAAAAAAGTTGAATGTCAAAAAGGCTAGAAGGAGGAACACCCTGGTGGAGCAGCGGTTGGGTCAATCACCTCTGAAGAACGCAGGCCACACACCCCTGGGTTCGAGTTCCAGGCCCACGGGGAGCAGCCATTGTGAACAACTACATGAAAAGTAAATAAAATACTTCTTCCTCCTCTCTCCTGCCTGCCTGCCTACTAGTGCCTTCATTCCAGCCTTTAAAAAAAAAAAAAGAAGAAGAGGAAAGCCAAAGTAAAATGTTTCAACACACTATCATCACAGTTATCATGTACAGCATTCCTAGTACATGTCAGGTAATTGTGCCACGTACTTTATATTCATTGCTTCATTCAATCTTCTCAATAAGTCATTCACTGAATCCCCCCAAAAAGTTACTGAGTACTTATCTAGAAGGCACTGTTCAAGGTGCTGGGAATAGAGCTATAAAGAAAACACACAAAAATCTCTGCCCTCACACCACCTACACGCTATTAGAGAGAATAATCCTTCCAGGCAGGTCATATTTCCTGTGTTTTGTAAAAGAAACACTTAGAAGAGCTGGGGTTCAAACTCTGCTCCAGGGTTGCTCGACCTCAGCACCACTGACAACCAGCTGGCTGATCCTCAGATTGGAAGGCTGTGCTGTATACTGGGATCTCTAACAGCGCTCCTGCCGCTCCCCGCTGGACGCCCCAAGCTGTAACAACCAAAAGTGTCCCTGGACATTACCTACCTAATGCCCCCTGGGAGGCAAAATTGCCCTAGTTGAGGACCACTGCTTAATTCTAAAGAGGGACACCGCGACCCAAGCTTTTAAGAGCAGCTTCTTTCCACGCTGACACTGCCTGGTTCAAGTCTTGAACTCAGTTCACCTAAGACCTCATCACTAGTCAGTCTACACCGAGGCTTTACTCAATCACTTTAGCACATTACTGGGAGGCCCTGGTGGCTGAGGCGGCTGAGACAGCTGGGGTGTGAACCATGTAAAGCCCTTGGGCCTGGGTTCAACTAGGGGTGGGATGGGGAGGGAGGGCAAAATAGACAAATTTTAAAAAATGCTTCTTCCTCTTCTAAAAAGAGTCACATTACCACCAAAATTAAAAATTAATCTCTAAACCTTCGAGGCCTAGATGGTTCTGCTAATTGCCCTCACTCCTACAAACCCTATAGATGACAGAAAGATAAAACAGACAGACATGGTGTGCTCTGGTGGAGCAGCGGTTAGGTGAACTGCCTCCAAAGGAGCACAAACCATATACCCTTGGGTTTGCATCCCAGGCCAGGGGCAAACAATCAGGGTGAACAACTAAACTATAAAAATTAAATAAAATAAAGATGCTTCTTCCTCCTCTCTTCCTGCCTGCCTGCCTACTAGCCTTCATTCCTACCTGCACCTTCCCTTTAAACACACACACACACACACACACACACACACACATACACACACACACATCATTACACTCATCTTTCTAGTGTGTCTTCCCCACAAATATATGACCTTTTTCCCAAAAGGGGCCATATCTCACTCATTTCTAATATCCCCCAAATCTAGAACTAGAAAGCATTTAAATGTTTTTAGAATTCAAATATAATTCAAACAAATTATACACACCATAAAAATGCCTAGATCCCTTTGCTTTAAACATATCACCCCAAAAATGTTCCCAAGTCATCCAGTAAAATTTTAATTGATGTGATTCCTATCCAAATAGGTCTTGTCCCTAATAGGATCTAAAAGTATTCTCTAATATAATCTAGACAACACTGGTGTTGTTTTTCAAGGAAAGGTACAGGCAGGAATAGAAGGACGCAAGCTGGAAGGTAGGCAGGAATAGAGAGGAAGAAGCTTTATTTATTTTTATTTAGTCATTCATCTCAGTTGTTCCCAGGGGCCCAAGGTCTTGAACCTGGGTTCTTGGGATGTATGTGAACTACACCCAGCAATCTTTTATCTATTAAGCCACCAGGGCACACCAAACTAGATATTATTAACAGAAAAAGTGAATACTCTGAAATTTTCTAAAGCTACAGAGATCAAATTTCCTAATCTTAAAAATCCCTTTCAGTCTAGTACAGTTTACTAGAGGCATTAATAGTATATTATTTTGGACCACCAAAGCCCTATCCCACACTAATTCCTTCTATATTGGTTCACTAGTTTTACTGAGCACTCCCTCAGTACTACGGGTACAAAGATGAACTAAGACAAGGAGGTAAAAGTTTTAGTGGAGAAAAAAGAAAAAACACAAATAACAACAGTTATGAAGTGGAATGAACTGCTCGAGTTATCTTACTTTTTCTTAAGCTGTCTCAGGCCAGTACTAGGAATAGTTAGGCCTGTACTAGGAAGAGACTCAAAAGATAACTTACCCACTAATGAATATCTATCAAAAAGAATGATTTGACATCAACTATCCAATAATCAAAATCACAATTCTGGCAAAGGTTTTCCAAAACATAATTGAACATGCAGTTTGAGAGTCAATAATTCTACAGAGCAAATTAACTCAAAGGAATACTTAAGGCTACATTTAGCAATTAATTGGTCTTGACATATTCATCACAGTCATGCCATTTGATATTAAGAATTTTTTATAGCCACAGTATATAACTGGTAATAGCAGCTATAAAAAGTTTCTAGATACAGTCATTATATCCTTTCTCTATAATCCATCTTTTAAGGCTTTAACTGATCATTCTGCTTTCTATTTTTAGAAAATGCCAGAACTGTTTTCTGAGGAAAACCTTGGTCTTGCCTACAGAACCTCTTTAAGAGACGTATGTTAGCTCTCCATTCAGGTCAAAATTCTGACTTGAACAGAACTGACCTGAATCCAACATGCTGAACATTATTCTTGACAGAAGTCACTACGGCTTGCTGTTTACAAAACCTGGTTACAAGAAGTCACATTCATGCAGAGTCATCGAAGGACTCATTCATCCGGTATGTCAAGGAACACTTTCTTGGAGCCGGGTACTACAGTCGGTACTGGGGATAAGTAGTGTCCCTGTGGCTTACTGATCCCTCTGTCTCTGAACCTGGCAAAGAGACTGTGAGTTCCACACCTAACCCGCACTGCTCTGGCTCTCTGGAGAGCATTCACTGCCATGACCTAAACCCAGATTAAGGAGCATTATAAGAAGCAATCTTAAAAAATACATTACTATACTTACCATTGGAATTCACGCCTCCACCCACAAAACCACAGCGACCCACTCTGAAGACCCAGTTCTTTATTTCTCTCGGATCTAACAGTTTTTAAAAGTTGTGCTTTCTGGTGAGCCCTGGTGGCTCAGGTGCTAAGCCAGCAGTTGGGACACAGACCATGTAAAGTCTAAGGACCCGGGGTTCGTTGGGAAACAACCAAAAGTAAATAAACAAATAAATAAAAATGCTTCTTCCTCCTCTCCCTTCCTTGCTCTCTTAAAAAAAAGTTGTGCTTCCTTCCATGTTCCTCCTCCCTCGTGACTCAGGAAATGCAAATCAAAATCATGAGAAACACCTCACACCTGTGAGAATGGTTATTCTCCAAAACACTGGAAATGAATGCTGGCCAGATTGTGGAGAAAAGGGAACCTTTTACATTGTGGCTGGGAGTATAAATAAGTGCAAACCATTATGGAAAGCAGTATGGAGATTTCCTCAAAAAAAAAAAAAAGAGAGAGAATGGAAATTACATGTGATCCCATCATCCTAAGTCTGGGTTTTTATTCAAAAAACACAAAAGCATTAACTCGAAGATATCTCCACCCCCATGTTTATTGCAGCATTATTTACAAGAGCCAAGAAATGAAAAGAACGTAAGTGTCCAGTGACAGATGAATGGATAAGGAAGATCAGGGTCGGTGTATATACCCACACAACCCCCACACACACGCACAATGGAATACCACACAGTCTTAGAAAATGTGAGACCCTGCCATTTACAACAACACAGATGAAGCTCGAGGATACTGTGCTAGATGAATAAATCAGAAGCAGAAAGATAAAACACCAGACAATGTAGACTATAAAGAAACAAAGCAAATGAGCAGATAAAATAAAAAACTCTTGCACACTGAAAACAAAACTGAGATTGCCAGAAGGGAGGATGGCGGGGAAGTAGGCGCAAAGGATAGTGGGTTCCAATGGGCAGTGCTGGAGGACAATTAGATATTTGGTGGTCAGCATGGTGGGTTACCATTTATTTGATGAATAGAGAACTTGCACATCTCCGCTTAAAATATTTTGCAAATCAAAGTTAATTTTTAAAAAATTGCGCTTCTCTTCGACAATATGCATTTGCTTTTATAGATACCATGAATCCGGGTGTTGAACTTTATCTTCTTCTTGGTTATGCTCTAGGAAATTCAGTCAAATATAAACTTTACTTTTAGCAACTGTGTAATATTTTCTAGTCTACATTCAAACACCACCAGTGGCATGATTTTATTATTTTTCTTTGCATTGATATTTTTATTTTTAATCCTTTAGACTGTATAATTTGAAAAGGTGACAAATATAAGGTATTCAATGAGTGCTTTTTAACCTGAAATTTATTGTGTATGTTTTTTTCTTTTTTTTTTTAAGGAAAAGTGCAGGCAGGAAGGGAGAGTGAAAAAAAGCATTTTAATTTACTTTAGTTGTTCATCTTGGTTGTTTCCTGGTGCACCAGGTCTTGAACCAGGGACCTGAGGATGTAAATGTAAATGGAGCCCAGTGTATCAAATCCTTGGCCATCAGGGTGCACCTTATTGTGTACTTTCTATGTGCCAGGCAGGTTGCAAACATTTTATAATGTGGTAAAGGTTGGACTATTATTATTTCCATTATGCAGGCAAGGAATCTGAAGCTCAGAGAGGTTTATTAATTTGCATGTGATCTCATAATTTGTATTTGCCAGAGCAAGAATTCAAACTCAGTTGAAAACTGATGTATGTGTACAGAATATCATGGGCAAACAAGGTAGAAAAGAGAAAGAGGGGTGGGGAAAGTCCGCGCTGAGGATGTGATGCTTAAGCTAAGTCTCAAAGGAGGGAGCTTGTCAAAGAGCAAGGAGAAAGTGTTACCCGGAGAAAGAGAAATCTTTATGTGTAAAAACCCAACCAAAGAGAACTTAAAATTCTGGGAAAGGCAAACATATTTTTCAGCAATTAATTCCTTGTAAGGGGTCCACTAGAAAGATAAGTCACTTAAAACTAGACATTTGATAGAAATTCCAGTATTTTGAGAGTTTCCCTAACCACAGTAACTATGGTTAGAAAAATAGACAGAAGTGAAATAAAGGCTGTCTCTTTTTATGTTTAGGTTAAAAAGTCTGAATTATGTTCAATAAGCAATGGGAAACCATAGAAGGATCTTAGCCGCTAGAATTACAAGATCAAATTGCACAGTATGAGAGTGAATTATACACCAGAGGTCAGGAACCCAATCAGGTGGCTACTACAAGATTCTGGCAGTGGATTATTGAGAGTTAAATAAGGGCTGTCCAAAAGAGTCATAAATTGCCATATGTGTAATTTAAATTTTCCAGAAGCCAGGTTAGAAATAGAAAAAAAAAAAAGTGAAAATAAAATACTTTTATTTAATCCAATACAATTATTTCACCAGGCAATTAATATAAAAGTTAGTCATACAAAATTTTACATTCACTTTTTTGTACTAACCTGAAATTTGGTGTGTATTTTTACACAGAGTACATCTCACTTGGGACAATAAATTTTAATTGCAAATGTTTAATCTGTATTTCTGTTTCAAAACATATACAGATGAAAAAGTAGATTCATATACCCAAGCTGTTCCAAACGTACTTAACCATTTTCTAGTAAGCGAGCCAAATATAATTTTTAATTTAATCATAATTAAATCAAATTTAAAATTCAGTTCCTCAGTCAGCTAGTCACATTTGAGCCATATTTGGTATATGACTACCACACTGGATGGGACAGGTCTAAAGAGTGACACAAGAATATAGCTTTGGCTCTTCCAACATCTGCCCGTCATACCTACCCACTGTTGAAGGTTTCTGTGTACTAACTTCAGTACATATTATGACAAGACTCTCTATGGTAGTTTAATTTCTGTAGGGCAGTGCCACATGAGTGAAAAAGGAATCTTCCATTGACTACTGAGTATTGCTAATGCGGTACCTGGCACATGGAATATATTGAAAAATGCTTGCACAACGGATATATGCTCTTCACTACTCAAGGAATAATTCCCTTTTTTGCAGACCACAATAAGCCCTTTAGACTGCACAGTTCAATTGTTTTTTAGGTTCTATGAACAATGAAAAAAGAAAAAGCAATAAGAAAAGAAAACCTATTTTCAATTGTGTATTCATTAAGGGTACATAGTATAAAAGTTACGAACTTGAACTATGGAATCAGATTACCAGGACTCAAATCCTGGTTTTACCATGTATTAGATTTTTTTTTCCTCATCCCCAGGGCAAGGCTGGGGAGTCTCAAACTCAGTTCCCTGGGATTAACATGGCCTGCACCTTAGCCACTGAGCCGCAAGGATGCCTCCCATCATTTATTAGATGTAGGATCTTGGATAAATGCTTGGTGTCTCTGTACCTGTTTCCTCTTCTGCAAAACAGTGACAATGGTACATGTTTCCTTGGGGTGCTTCGAGAATTACAGAATACATCTAAAGCACTTCTTACACACAGCACCTGGCATCTAAGAGACGTTCAATAAACATTAGCTTTTTTAAACAGAGCTGATGGAGAAGTGGAAACGATGGCTAGAGGAAAAAACTAAGACGTCTCAGTTATCCACATCTCGCCCATATAATCTTAGACAAAAACGTGGACAAGCAGTACCTTAACGTCCTCAAAAGAAAGAGCTTGCATGTAGTTATAATCACTAAGAAAAGAGCTAAATAAAAAACTTCACCTACTGACAGCATGTAATTATGCAGTATGGCATAGGTGTAGCCAAGCAAATGGAAAATCACGAAGCAATAGAGGAAGGCATTGTGCCTTACCTGCTTTTCCGTTTTCGAGGTGGTTTCTCCACTGTGCCAGTGAGTCTACAGACCAAAGAGATAAGACAGTAAGTAAAAGTAACACACCTCATCTCCAGGCCCTCCAGTGCCAGTCAGGAGCTCAACATACCGCCCCCCTCCACAGGTTCGCGAAACCCTACCTGACCTTACAAACGCCTTCCGCTGTTTCCCCAATGTTTTAAGACCAAGCAATCGTGGGACTCGCTGCTCCTCCACTGTCTCCTTAGCTCAAACGCTGTTCTGCCTCCTGGTCCCTCTCGCCATCCTCAGCTCCGGTTTGTCACAGCCCAGCTCCCCTCAAACACCCACCTCCACCTACTTATTGTCTGCCTCGTCACCCCTCCAGCCCCGCCGGCCTACCCCTTCCCGGGCCCAGCCCCCGCGGGCGTGCAGAGGGGGGCAGGCGCGCCCCGCCCTCCGGGCCCCGCGCCCCCTGCATTCCACGGCCCCTCCACCGGGCGCGCCTGCCCCCCTCGGCCCAACGCCCCCAGCCTCAGCCCGCGGCGCCCCTTCCCGCACACGCCCCTCTTGGCCGGCCTCGAGGATGCGATCGTCGCCCAGCCCGCTTCCACGCCTCTAGGCAGCCCGAGTCCCCAGCCCGAGCCCCCCGCCCCTCCGGTCTCGGCGCCCCGAATGCCTCCCGGCCCCGAGCTGCTGCCCCTGGGCCCGCGCCCCCGCCCCACCTCCAGCCCCGACCTCCACCCACCCCCGGCCCACCTAGGGGCTAGGCGGCTCCGCGGCTGCTGGGGCTGCCGGGCTCCTCTGACCATCCGGCTCCTGCTCCGCCGCGGGAGCTGCTCCGGCGGCCGCAGGGCTCGCTCGGGAAGCTGAGGCGGCGGAGGCTGGAGTAGGCGGAGAGGCGGGAGGAGGGCCTCGCGCCTCTGCCAGGCTTGCCACGGGGTCCGCCTCCTCCGCGCCTCTCCTCGGCCCCCATTGGCTAGAGACGTAGTGCGGGCGAAAGCCTGAAGGTTGATTGGATGCTTGGGCCGTCACATCCCGCTACCCAGAGTTTGGTTGAGACTGCAGGTGGCGGCGGAGGCGCCTTAGTGACTGCCAACAGTGCCCGGGAGACCTACGCGCCACCGTGCGCCGGAAGGTGGAAACTGCATCCCAGGCGCCAGACACCTGCTGGCGGGGTCTCCACTCTGCGTTCTGCAACCCACACACCTGCTGGCGCCCCCAACACTTGCACCATGCCAGGACCCCAAACCGAATAGCCATTTCCCATGCTCCTTGGGCAGGGGCGTGACGCAGCTCTCCAAAAGGAGATTCATTTTGAACCAACTGCCTCTACATCATGCTGAAATGGTCTCACAGCTCACAGATACCTTTCAGAGGATCCAGCCAGAAAAGTATAAGAATTTCACCAAAATAAAGCGCGATTTAGATGCTCAATCCTCTGCAAATTTTTTTTTTTAAAAAAAAATACAAGTTTGGGTACAGGAGTCGAAGAAAGCAAGCGACTTTAAAAATGAAAGAAAAATTACCACCACGAATAGAGCTGATGCCATAACTAAAGCAACGTGTTCCATCTTGAAAGGGCTAGAATTGAGTGTGCTCACCATCCTGTGATACTGCACGATTTAAGTCCAGTTAATCAATTGTGTAATAAATTTACTGCACTTTTATTGGCATAAGCATGAAGACGATCAGCACATGAGCACAATACATGTTATCTTTTCTCTTGAGATTTTAACAAGGCCATCCTTGAAAGTAAGACGCAGCTCGTTAACATAAATTAGTTCCTTTAATGTGGTAACCCCTTCAAACTCTAGTCCTGTGTACAGTTGTTTGGTACATTTGTGGAGCCAGGAGGAGGCATAAAAATTTTAAGCTACTTCCATTTTATTGGAATATCTTTATGCCTTGAATGTGTGACAGCCTTGTGTACTAACACTCCCACCAACAGGTTGGAGACAAATCTCACTGATGTTTATAAATGGCAAAAATTATGTTTTTCACAAAATCAAATTCATTTGGTGGCAAGCTCTCTTATTGTGATGGCTCTTTATGCACCTTTGCTGTTAAAAAAGATCTTCCTTCTATGAAAATGATGATTCAGTGGCAAACTACAGTGAGATTTTATTAATGACTTAGCAAAGAAAGTTGCTGAACCGCTGCTGGTTGCTAGAATTAGTATTTTATAAAATCTCAAGATTACTGGAAAAACTGCTACAATTCCACCAGTTTCCTTATCATCACCAAGTCAGAAAGAGGAAAGAAACTCATAACTTACTAAACGGCTGTGGTAAGTAGGCTAAAATGTTTGGTGAATTAGAAGACTAATTTTTTACATAACACTCAATACATTGAATACAATATGGACTCAGATTCTCTCCCTGGTTTTCAAGGTCCTTCATAATTGGTTAACACCTCTCTGCTACATGCTAAATAACATCAATAGACCTACAACTATTCATTTCTTATGCTTTCCCAAGAAGTATCAAGTCATGTTTTCTTATTCAATCTCATTGTCCCGGTAAGAAATGCACACCTTGTCATCCAGTCATTTATTCATACTTCTCTGATAAATCTTCGATTATAACATTCTACATCATTTTCTGCTCCAAATTTGTTGCATATACAGAAACTACATTACCAATATTTATTGTCCTGAATTACCTCCCAACTACATTGAATTTGGGTCAAGTACTAGGTGCTTTGTGTATGCTATTTTTAATCCTAGGATCAATCCCATATTCTCTTAGAGAATTTTAAGACTCAGAGAACTCAACTTCCTTGGGTCATAAATCTACAAGCACCAATATTGCATAATATGCTTAAGATGTTGATGTGCCCTAAAGGGGTTCAAGTTCCAGCTCTCTGGTGAAACCTGGAGCAAGTTACCTAATCTCTCCAAGCCTGTTTTCTCATCTGGAGGGGGAAAAAAAAAAAGAGGCAATGTAGTCATGAAGTCATAGTAAGATTTTCACAAAATAAGGCATGTGCAACATCTAGTGGCCAGGGTGCTCAATACAGGCTAGTAACTATTAGTGTCTGGCAGAACTGGCTTTTTTACCTCGATCTCACGCCCGAAAGCCTGTCTTTTTCCCACTGCCCCATAATGGCTCCATGCAATCTTTTATACTGTTCCCGTTTATACATAAAAACAGTGCTGAGAACAGTGGATTTCAGGGACTAAGTAGAATATACTTAGGTAGGATTTTTGTTGACACACACAAAATAATCTTTCATAAATGTTATGCATTTTTGAATTAAGAAAACAACTGAATGATCTACGCTAACACAAGCTTACTCTCATGAAGGCAAGAAAGGCTTAGTTACCAAGTGACTGACAAGGAAATCTAAGAGGGGAAGAATAAGGAAACAACCTTCCCCAAGCATCCGCTGTATTAGACACTGTGCTAGGAGAGTTTCCAAATGCTTCATTTTGGTGTTTACTGTTGCACAGTCATTAGTGTGATTACATACTGTAAACACACATTTGAAAAGTCACAATTTCATGAAGCATGGTACAGGCACTAGATCAGGCAGTAACAAATATCACCACACTTACTCACAGCCAAATGCAGAACCACAAAAAAAGTTTCACTTCTGTTTACTAGTCAAGCAACCAAGTGAAGGAGTAAGTATTTTTAATTTGAACTGTGTTATCGTAAAATGCTAGCTTCTTGTCAGGATATACTACAGACTATGCATTAGTCTGACAATCTTCCTATAATCTTTTTATTAATTTACACTGAGAGAATATATAGCACCTCTCATTCAACGAACTGAAGGTGCTTTACAAACATTAGCATTTATAAAAACAATTACATTTTAAAATCTGCATTCTTGCTGTTAAATCTCTTCGACTCCAGATACACAATTTTCTGGGAGCTGACGGAAAGCAATTCTATTTCTGACAATGAAAGAATCCAAGAAAGAGTTCAGATTTGCATTCACAATACACGCATTTTCCAAAATCTGGTGCTGGGCTTACAAAGCAAAAACACGCAAATCTTAAAGCACTGAACAATGATTTCAAACCTCATTTCAAAAGCAAAAACCCAGGGTTTAAGACATCAAAACCTTCCAACAGTTCTAAACATCCAGATGGAATAGGAGCTGATGCAGGTTGCATATTAGATGTGCTCTTGATACAGGCTTTTTAGGATCACACCCAAATGAACACATTTAGAGTGGTGAGATTTTTCAGGAAAAAAGCATTAACTATAAAAAGCTAGCCAAGAGCATATCAGGCAAATACGGAAAGGGAGTAATTGGCAATTAAAAGTAGACAGTTCTCACTAGAGCCTAGGACACTTTATTAGAAACCAAGTATATCATTGGCAAATAAAAAATAGTTATTACCCCATTAATACAACATAAGGGATTTACATTCAGCCTAGAGAGGAAGTAACAGATGCTCCTGCCTACAGATCTATGACTTGCAAGTATCTCCCACCACATGATTACTCTATATAGTACATAGCCCTTATTTATCAGAGGGATCCAAATATTACTTTCAGGCTTACAGAGTTCAACACATTAACTCTCTCTCCACTTTACATGTCTAATAGCAAAAACTAGTCTTCATGCAAAAAGCCATTATTCAGTTGAAGAGAAACAATCAGACAAAACAGAAATGACAGTTAAGGAATGGAGAGAATATTACTGACACATACCCAACTAGTGACAAACAAATACAGTGCACTGACTTAAAAATAAGTCACATTACAAGGCCTACTGAAACGACTACACGATCTGAGCTAGAGTGTCAAGTGGGAAGGGAGAGCTGAGGGTTATCAGTTTTATTGGTACAACTTAAAAGCAAATGGAGAGCAAGCACTTAAATACAATTTATGGTAACAGAAAGAAAATACTGCAGAGAACTGTTCAACGACCATACTAAGTTGTCTGCATTGGTTAATTTCCAGTGTTTCACAATTAGTAAAATACATAGCTACATATCCCTGTATGATAAAAATACCTTTCCCCGGGAATTATACTGGGGGCAGGGCAGTAACACAAAGCTACCGACCAGTTCAAGTGTGTGCAGCAAATGTCTTGGCCACTTCTTCCATACAGCTGTACAGCCGAAAACTACACAAGGAGCAGAGTGCTTTGGCAGGGGTGGGGGGATCAAAACAGTATTGTGCTCACTGAATAAAAGAAAACCCTGATGAAAAAGCATGTGCCAAGAAGCTTAGACTATAAAGATTTTTATTGCATTTTTAGGTAACCTGGAAGTTCTTATCCTGAAGAGGAAAAGTTGGTTTTCAAAACTACCTGAACAGATGCTAAAGTGCTCATTAATTAAGCTGGCTTCACAGAGACTTCCTGGAATGACAAAATTTAATTATAGTAGTAAAGGGATGCCATCTATTTCACAAAACGGTAAATTCCAACATCGTTTATGACCACAGTCATAAGAGATACTGGAACACTTGTCCTTATTAAATGGACAGTTGCATATCAAGAACTGATTATAACAACCCTTTGGATATTGAAATTACTTACACAAAGCCGAAACATGGTACCAAGGACCTTTACAAAAAAAGGACAATTTGTTTCTTTCTGTACTTTAAAAAATCTGCTTCAGATTACAGTTCACAAATACAAGAGTCCTGACTTTTCAACCTTTTCAGTTGAAGTTAAAAAATGAATACTTTCTAAAAGTTAAGGTCGAGTGTTACAGCAAGAGAAGAATGAGTCCTATTGAAAAGTACATAGATTTTACTTAATGATACTCATGATAGATTGTAAACTGGATTGATCACATTCTACTCAACTTGGTATCAAATGAACACATCAGCATTACAAGTATTAAATGTTTTTCTATTGCTATAAAGGATATAAACCAAAACATTAATATGGCAGTTATGTTCTTTAGGCACAGTTTAGTGATTTTTTTAAAAATAAATAGTACTGAATTTCAGTTGAAGTTTTAAACTCAATAATCAAAGGGTCAAGAACTCTGATTAAGAAAAAAGAAAAAAGAGAATAAGTAAGCCAACAATGTAAGCTGTTCAAAATTTCTAACACTTTAACCTATCTGGGTTTTAAGATTACTTTATTAAAAAATACAAGGAATCTGAAAAAAGATCAATACAATTATTATAATGTACAAAGTCATAAGCTGTAGCAGTTTTTAACTAAAATTTAAAAACACAACAAGGAGGGCAGCCCTTTAGACCAATTTATTTTTTTATCCATTTAAAATATCATCCAACAAAGGACAATCAAGTTTACAGCTGGGACAGGTATACATAACTCGAGGCATTTGCAGTCCATCGTGCCCATTGGATAACAACTTTGCTGCTGAAATTTCTTAAAACTTACCAAATTAAAACAAAAGGCTGAATGATACAAAAGGAGGACTATTTCGGTGTAGTCTGTTCTGGTAATTGGCTTTTTTAAAAAAGGAAACGTCCTGTTTCCCCCAGACCAGTAAATAAGCAAGAGCTACATGCAGCAGTGTGAGTATTAAGACATTTCTCAAGTCTTCTCAAATGAGTCCAAGGTAGGGATGGGATATGGGAGAAATTGATAGAAAAACATTGCTATAGACACCATAACAATAAATTTAGATAATTTTAAATAAAAAAAAGGCAAGAGGCAGCATTTCAGCAGCAAAGTGCTCAATAAAAAGTATATTGTAGAGGGTAATACACGAAAGTTGGGGTAAGAAGAGGGCAGAAAAATGGGTCAGCAGGATGGGCGAAGGCTTCAAAGGAAATACGGCGTCGTCGTTCTGGGAGGAATAACACGTTCTGAATCTGGTACTGCCCGGAATAACTTTGGTTCTCTTGTATTTACATCTTTGAAGACCATGATCGAAGCAATATTTCCACAACGATAGCAGTAATTAGGAGCAGACCATACTGTTACCAGCTTCTCATCAAACATAAATTTATATCCTTCGTGCACTAGTTGGTGTGCTCTGCAGATGAGTTTTAAGTTGTTGATATGAACAAACTGCAATTTAGAAAGGTTTTGCTTATTAAGTATCCAGCACATTAAAAAAGAAAAATCAATATACATGTATAAGAAAATAGAAATTTAAATAAAGCCTAAATCCTGTTACTGAGAATGTTCTCATGAATATAAAACCCATTTACTATTATCCCTGAAAATTTCAATAAGCTATAAGGAAATAAAGGCACTTTGATCTGAATCTATTATAGTGGTAGATACTTTACATCTTAAAAGCATTCTATCTAAGTACTATCAGACATAAAACAACATTTTCTTTTTCATTGTTTAATAATAAATATATTGTACCAACTACTGAGGGTGGAGTATGGTTTGTACAAAAATTCTAAAAGATACTATACTTGCTTTGCAACTTTAGAAACCAGAGGCTCAGAGAGGAAAAAAACTTACCTATGCTGACCAACGAGAACAAAACCTAATGCTGTTTCTGATACACTAGATAACTTCCCGGTGCAAGCTTGTTTCTATGTATGTACTTTTATTGAAAATATCTGAACATCAAAAAGTTGCCTATTCACAATATATACACATATCAGCCACTGTGTTGTATTCCTAAAACTAATATGCTACGTGCAAATTCTACCCGTTAAAAATATTTAAAAATTATACATACAGAGATATTGTTTCTCTTGCCATTGTTATCTTACTACTTACCTGCATTATATACATAAAAAGTAAAGTGGAAGCTAGAGGTGCTTTCATTATGTAATACCATTTAACCATTAAAGAAAAACAAATATATGATAAACCAAATGAGAAATCTAATATCCACAGCTACCACAGTATGATTAAAGCAGACTCGAAGTTTACTTATAGCTACCATAATTCTTTCTGTTGTCCATTAACAATCAGCAAACCACATTGTTTTTTTCCAAAAACATTGACTTTACCTCATTTGTGACCTTTGCTCCAAAAAGCCAACCTGCTCCCCGAGGACTGATTGCCCAAGTATCCACATCTTCTGGGTCAGACCAAACTAGATCACAAAACGCTCCTTTATGAGGAATTTCCTGATTCCGTTCTATGGTTCGAATTTGATCCAGTGTTTTGATATCAGGAGATAAACCACCATGAACACACAAAATCTGTTCATCTATTAACTGGCAAAAAAGAATAACAAAGAGTTGAACATAAAGTAATAAACTCAGTCAGATCCAAATTCATCAATGAATACTAATAAAAAATGGCAATTAGAAAAAATATGCAAAGCAGGAAAATACTTGAGGTTTTAAAAGTTGTATACAACTTACAGCTGCTACAGTGAGCATGTCAAAAACTTTGGTACAGTATCTCCAGGCATTAGCATTTCCATATTTGGTTTGGCACTCATCTGTGAAAGAAATGCAAGAGTTCTCATTAGCGAAGTTCTAAATCTGTCCATAAAAACAAACAACACATCCAATACCAGAGCAGACGTGGGGACAACAGACATCCATCTTACAACAGGCCAGTTTATGACCTCCAGTTAGTCCTAATATATATCCATGCAGAGCCAGAAGGAAGTGTGCGTGCATGCGTGCGTGAATGTTCATTCTAATAATGTGGTCCTGCTTTTCATTCCAGAAGTGACCCCAAAAAATAGAAGCAGACTGAAATTACTGGTCAAAAAGCTAGGATCAAGAAAAGCTAAATATTAATTTCACAGCACGCCCCAGTGAATTAGTGGTTTGGTCAAGGTCCGAACAGGTTTGAATCCCCAGCCAGGGGGAACAATCAAGATATACAACTAAAAAAAAAAATAAAAAAGATGCTTCTTCCTCCTTTCTCTTCCTTCCTGCCTGCCTACTCGCCTTCATTCCTACCTGCACTTTTCCTTTAAAAAGGAGGGAAAAAATATACATATATAAATTTCACATAAATCCAAAGAAAATTAGAAGTAACTAATAGAAGAGAGACAAACATTAGCAATCTAACTTTTCAATTAGTAATAACAAAGTTACACAGAAACAAACAAATTATCAAAATTTTTCAATGCAATAACTGACAATAGCTAACAAAGAATAGGAGAGGTTGGCTTATCTTTGTAAAGACGGAATATAATTGAAAATGTAAACTCTAAAACTAGGCACATCATAGTGGAGTATTGGTTTAGTCAGCCACCTCTGACAGTCCACATACATCCCAAGGACCCAGGTTCTTGTCCCAGGCCAGGGAAAACGATCAAGATATATGACTAAATAAAAACAAAACGTTTCTTCTTCCTCTTCCTGCCTGTCTGCATACTTGCCGCCATTCTCACCAGCACCTTCCCTTTAAAAGTAAAATAAAAAATAAAATCTAAAACTAAAGTGTTACAAGATTATTATTTTAAAATCTCTCAATTATCTTCCTTAATTGTGCTCAAGGGATATTCATATTAAAAATTGCAACAGTTCTACTATCTGTCATCTTCAAAGAGCTTCCAAACCTCATTTTTTAGACTTTCAATCACATAAAAGCTTTATAGAAGCAGTTATTTTACTTTTAATGACTGATTTTTGTTTCTGACCCAAGAGTTCTGGCATTTTCTAGAGCAAGAGCATACACGCACACACATATATAATATTTTATACATATGCAAAAGGATATTCATGTATCTTTGGGATATAATATACCAAATACATATACGCATTTATGTAAAAGATTATTCATTCAGTTATGTGCATAACAGTAACTTAGAAACAAATCCATAGCCTAAGGTCCCAGTCCAAAAAGGTCTGCAGTGGGGCCTAGCAATCTACATTTTTAACAAGTACCCCAGACATTTCCAATGAAGTAAACTGAGGCATCAATCTATAAAGACGCACACCAAAAAGTTAAGAACAGTTGTCTCCATGGTAAGATTTTCAAGTGACTAGAGAAAGGAGAGTTAAGAAGTAAGAAAAGTAGAAAAGGATTTTCTGTATTTCCTAATTTTACTATAAAGCACGTGAGTGACTTGTGCGGCATTTTCTCCAATGAAAGAAAACAATAGTATGACACAGAAAAATGGAAAGGTCTTACCATAAAATCCATACACCTGTGTTATCTGTCTACTCTCATGATTTCCTCGCAAAAGTGTAATACGATCGGGCCACTTAGCCTTTAGTGCAAGAAGGTAAGTGAAGGTCTCCAAACTATAGTAACCTCGGTCTACAAAATCACCCTGTAAAGTAAGAGTTTCACAGTCACAAACAATAGCAGTCAGATATTTTTTAAAATATGCCAAAGTATACAAAGTCAGAGACAGCCTATAATAACCAAAAAGAAGAGTTAACACAATGAATTATATGGAAATTCAATTTTACCAAAAAATTTAAATGGCAAATAAGCTGCTTCAGCTAAACGCTTGTGCTATGATCTTATGAGCCAGGGGAGGCCTACAGCAATTCTCTCAAGAATTCCTTACAAAACAACATTTTTTTTCAAGTCTCTATTACCTACATTAGACGTGTATGTGTTAATCAAAAAATTTTAAATGAATTTCAAAAATTAGCTATATCAAAGTCTTCTTAGTAAAAACAAATACCATAATTTTACCTTCATACTTAACAACTGCGTATGATGCCACACATTTACATATCCCATTAATGTCTTCACTTGTGCCAATATTAGGCCAAGAGGAAAAGAAATAATAATAAAATGACCCAAAAACTTTCAAAAGGCAGCAAAATGATAAGATTCCAAAGGTCCAACACTAACATTGCATTCCAAAGGGAAAATAAGCACATATCTACCTTATCAGCAAATGTGTACTGTACTTAGCAAACCACAAATTAATAATAAGTGAAAATGAATGCTCAAAAAGTCTGATAAAACAACAGTCAATTTAAGATTTATACCTTAAGCCAGCAGTTCTAGACTATTTTTCTGCCCAACTATTAAGGGTTACGACCCAATCCTATATCTACACTAGTCTATTAAAGCAATTATTCTCAATTAGAGGAGATAGCAAAATGTAGAAAAGTAATAATCACATTTCCATATATTTAAATAGTGATTCCAAATGGCAATAAATTATATAATTTACATGTAATAGGTCATATCCTTTCCATTTAAATAAATACTTGATATCACTGGTGTTTACCTACCATAAATATGTAGTTTGTGTCAGGAACCTGACCTCCAGTTCTGAATAGTTCACAAAGGTCATAAAACTATAAAAGAAAGGCAATATATGCTGATTATAAATTCCTGAGAAGGAGCAAAATAAAACTAAGAGTGAAATGTATAAAGAAGCAGATGGTTAAGAGGTCTTCAAATATTTACATTTATCAAAAGAAAGTATTAAGCAAAACTGCCAAGCACAGAGTTCCCAAAGCTTCAAAAAAGCAACAAAGTTCAGTTATGATTAGTCACTCCTACATCACTGCTATCTCCCTCTCAAATTCCTTTCCTTCATTTCCCCATCCATCATGAATCCGAAATCATTTACCAATTACCTAACTTGTCAATAAACTAACCCAGTCACCCTGACTCATGTTTAGCATCTATTTTAATGAAGGGAAAAAAAAGAGATAAGAACTTTCAAAAAACGAACTTATATGACAGTAAGGGTATCATAAAGAGAAGACTGACCTACTATTCCTACGCTCTACTGTTGGAAATAGGTACCCTAGGTTCCACAGCTGTGGAATGTCCTGAGTAATCACCAAAGAAAAAGCATATATGTAATAATATTCTGAGTGAAAACTGACAAATTACACATTGAGTAACTTGGATTATCTTTATTTTAATTCTTTAAAAAAAGTCACAATTTTTTCTGAAAAAAGATTTTGGGTAAAAGCAATTGATTCTAATATAATCAGTCAGTCATATACAATAATTTCCTACACATTTACCTTTTACACTTGAAAATAAAATTAGTACTTAAATTTCTTAATACAGTACAGGAATCTTAGTCAGTGTGAAGAAAACTGAAATTGTAACAACTGAAAGAAATAAAGCACTATATTTTATAACAGTGTTTCATAAATCTGAAGTCATTACTTGCTTAGATTTTTTTCACTTTAGAGAGTTTGGCTCATCTTGATGGCTCAGGTGTTAAAACCAGGTGGCTAGAGTGCAGACCATGTTAAAGCCCAAAGAATAACCAAATAAATTAATGAAAGTGCTTCCTCCTCCTCTTCCTTATTTTTTAAAAAAAGAGGATAGAAGTGGAAAAATAGGGGAGGGAGGGAGGGAAGAAGCAACTTCATTTGTTTAGTTATTTTGATTTTTCACTCCAGACAGTGTCTTGAATCTCGGGTCCTTGGACTTTACATGGTACACACACCAGTTTCTCAGTGGCTTGAGCCACAAAGGTGCGTCCCTCTTCCTTCCTTCCTTAAAATGCTTCTTCCTCCTTTCCCTTTCTTCCTCTCTTAAAAACAAATTTAAAAAAACCTTTAGAAAGTTTAAAATAAAATGTTCCTACTTTCTTAAAATTAGCAAACAAATAAAACATGTTTAATCTCATTTGAGTGGCAGACTATTATTTGTTCAAAATATTTGCTATCCATTTCTACTACGTGAAGTCCTTCCCTTGGAAAGTATACTTCCCATTCCACATATTCCATGTATATATATGATGCATGTTTGTGTGCCATGTATCTTTTATATATGTATCTGTGTGCACCTACACGTGTATATATTTGTAATACATATACATACACACACACGACGCATGTATGCATGTTTGACTCTGGTCTGTATTCTCACTTCTGTGACTATGTCCTAAAGGCAGAAACAATAACAATCAGGTACACCCTCGTGTAACAGTGATGTGTCACTCGCCTGTGAAGGACAGCAAGGTCACATACCATGGGTTGGAGTCCCAGGAGGTGGGAGTGGGGTGCGGGTGGACAAGCAGTGTTAACAACTAAATGAAAATAACATAAAGATGCTTCTTTCTCTCTCTCTCCTCCCGCCTGCTCGCTTGTCTTAATCCTGCCTGCACCTTTCCTTCAAAACAACAATTGACTGTGTATACACAAAGTCCTTACGAGAACATTAAAAAGTTATATAAAAAGTATGGTGGAAGAGCTGAAAATTTTAGTATGTGTCCTCTTAAACTTTTCTGTTGGTGCTTACACAAATGTTCTTAAATAAAAGCTTTGTAAGTTTCATTTTTCCTGTGTATATTTAATAGACGACCACACATTCTGCTTCAGGAACCCACAGTTCCTAGTCTACACTGGAAGTTTCCTCCAAAATTAATTAATAAAAAAAATAATAATAAAAATTACAACACTTCTTTTTGCTTTTACAAAAATGACTGCCAAATACCCAGTGTATTATTCATTCGCTCAAGTAAAAATAAAAATAATGTCCCATAAAAAAGAGGCATATCAGCAAAGAACTGTTAATGCACAAGTACTTAGCCTTGAGTAAGTCGCCTTTCTTTGGCGTGTAGCAGCTGTGCTTTACGCATACTTCGTATTTCCTCATAAGGAAGAGTAAAAAGATGCATCTACTCAAAGATTCTATCAATATTCCTGTTTCATCATGGGCATGCCTAGGAGAGACTGGCATTTTACTTCACTGTGAACGCAGCTAATGAAGGGTAAGTGACAGCCAGGATAGTCTGGTGCCACTCCCTTGATTCATACTAAGGCATCAGCAGTTTGACCCTCAACTGATTTCTGACAACCTTAAGACCCGACACATCACCTTGTGACCTCTAGAGCTAGTAGGCCATATTTAAAGAAAATGTGAGCCAGTTAAGTCATTTCTTAAATAGTTCCCTGATAGTCTAGCCAGGATTTAAACCCAGCTCTGACAGTGAAGTATACAATCTCATTACATAACACTGTTTTAAAGCTTCTCAGCTCCAAAAGGTTGTTGTTTATTTATACTAATAACCCAATCCTGCAATTCCAGAACTAGTCCAAAGGGAAGACAACTGTAGGAATCCCAAAGGATACATTTTATATTTTATTTAATCAGTAGTCAAAAGTTTATTAGTCTCCTTAAATCCCACACAACACATTAGCAATTGTTTAACCGATCAAGTACAGAAGAAACAATGCTCAATTTGGTAGCAGCCTTAAAATAACTTGGGCTACCAGGCACCCAAATGAGTTTCAAGTTTCAGGTCTGTCCCTGAGTACCTATATGAGTTTAGGCTCATTCTTCAATCATTCAGTCTCAGATTCATTCTCTATAAAATGATCCAATCTCATAGGACTCTTGAAAAAATTGACATAGAATATATGCAAAAGCACTTTGTTAATCTCAAAGATAATTAGCAAAATTGTACATGTGACTGAATATACATACATATGTATGTATAGCACTGAGTACAAGTTTACGATGTTAATTAATTTTAGTGGTTTGAAGTTGTTTCTAACTTCCTAACCATTGATCATGGCTGTGTTTAATGTATCAGAAAGTCCTTCATAATACAATTTTCTTATTATAACGAGGGGGAAATATAACTTGGTTTATTTCAGCTTTCAGGAAGCTGTTACGGTACTGCTTATATTAATATCCTTTATGTTAGCAAAATATAAAAGTTTATTACATTGTTGGAGAGTAATTACATGGAAATGCTAAATCCATCTCTAAAGTCTACTGTAGAGAATCAGAAATTTAATAGCTCAAAGATGATACAATGGAGATTCTACTTAGAAGCTAACATGCAGATTTTTTATATGTCAGATTTATTATAACTTCAACCATCCAGAGAACAGATAGAAAAACCAAAAAGAAAATTGTCCTCTAGGTTGTCAAAATAGAATTTTACTCATGGAACAGTCCCCGATTATAACCAATTTACACATATTTCAGCTCCTTTGGGCAACCACATAAGGGAGGGAAAATGTACAGATAACAATAATGCCAGGTCTATCGGCATTCATAATACTATATTGTATTGTCCACAATGGATTATCTTCTTGCAACTCCAATCTACTGTACGCATGTAGAAAGCAATGTGTGTTCTATTCAGTTTCTACATTCACAGTGAAAAACAAACAAACAAACCTACAAATACACAGGAGGTTTTAAGCTGGGTTAAACACTGACAGAGTATAAAGATGAAGTGTGCCCTGATGGATCAGTGGTCAGGTCAATCACCTCCGAAGTAGCGCAGGTCAGATACCCCTGGGTTTACATCTTGGGACTGGGGGAAATTTAGTGTGGACAACTAAATAAAAAATAAAATGAACATACAAATTCTAACAAAAACAGCAGGACTCAGGACTGGTTTTGGGGGTTGGAGGGAAGGGGAAAAGGTGGAGGTAAGAGACACCTGAACTCTGGCAGTGGGTATGGTGTGACATATAGACTGAGGTGCAAAATAAACAAATTAACAAATAAAGTGCTTCTTCCTCCTCTCTTCTTGCCTGTGTGCACCTTTCCTAAAAAAAAAAAAAAACCCAAAAAATGAGAGTGTGGAGATGAGATATGCCCCTGTGTCGATGCTTTGAAACACTTAGAAACAAAAACCCACCAATAAAAGAAATGAACTAGATCTCTTACATCCCATTCCAGCAGGAACTTTCTATGAAATCAGGCCCCAACAACATATCTTTCTGAACATTTACTATTCTCAATACCATTAAGGAAATGATAAGTTTTCAACAAAATATGACACGAATAATCAGAACAGAAATGACCAGAATGAAGAGAAAATTAGTGCCTAATACCAAAGCATCCCTTATTAACCATCACACCTGTAAGCAAGTCATGCTTGTGTATAAATCCACACTTTCCCAGAGCAATAATGCTGTATCCCACTTATTTTGCAAACATAATTTCAATAAACTGCATGAATAATTTGACTACAGCTTTTACTCACTGTAACAGTAACTAAGAATCCTTAACGTCAAAGAGGTTGAGGCAACCCACCGCAGCTTGCTTGCTGCTACTTTCATTCTGCAGCACGAGAAAACACACAAGACATGGACCATGAACAACTTAAAACCTAACAATCTGCTCATGAAATCTTACCTGTCCATGTATATCTCCACACACTGTTACTGGTGTTGATACTGGCTGGACATTTGACTCTTCCAAGAGGAGGTCACAAACATAGTCACATAGCCGCTACAAGAAGAGAAAATAAAATGCAACCTTTTACTACAATATTAATGCTAAGGATTAAATGCAAAAAAGACAAGAGCTACTATGCATATCCTTGCCAGCAAAAGAGGCACTCTACTTTGATGTTCTTGGGGTTAGATTTCTTTCATTTCTCAGTGCCATGTCATGACGCTTAAGAATGATATAAAGACTTTCAAAAATACAAATTTCTGGCTACACAAACAACAGGCTCTAGAAGACAGATAGCTTTACACATACCTGTAATACTTTGCTTTCCACCAAAATATCAAGAGTAAAATAATTTTAATAGGAAAGGTTTTTATCTGCCTTTTTTTTTTACCCCCCAGCCCTTTACCTCTGGTAATCACTAATCTGGTCTCCAGATCTTTAATTTTGTTATTTCAAGAATGTTGTATAAATGGAATCATGTAACATATATAGCATATATATAACATGTAACCTTTTGGGGTAGTTGTCTGTTTGTTTGTTTTCCGCTCAGGATAAATCCCTTGAAATTCATCCAGATTGTTATGTGTTCATAGTTTTTTATTCCTAAATAGTATTCCATGATATGGACATACCACAGTTTATTTAGCTACTCATTTGTTCAAGTACATCTGATTCATTCCATATGTGTTTGGCTATTTTGAATTAAACTTCTTTGTATACAGATTTTTACGTGAACACAAATTTCACTGCCAAAGACACTATTGCTTTTTCATATGGTAAGTGCATGTTTTTGCTATTTACTTTCAAAATCAACACATAAGGGCATGCCTTTGTGGTTCAGGTGGCTGAGGCGGCTAAGGCGCAGGCCATGTGAAGATGACAGACCTGGGTTCGAGACCTAGGACTGGGTGTTTTTTAAAAAAATCTATCCTCTGAAAGTACTCAATGATTTCATAGGAGGAAAATGATTCTCATGACAGCACGCTACAGAATGACTCATATATTCCTTCTATTGAGAGAACTGGAGGGGAACCTTCCTTCCATCGGAGACCAGCTTATAATACAGTCAACGGCCTTCCGGGATTTTCTGGTAGGTCTGCCAAGAGAGGAGAAATTAAACTGCGCAAGCATGGTGAAATGTTTTTTTTTTTAAGGTGCAGAGAGGAATAAAGGTGTGTAGGCGGCAGGCAAAGAGAGAAAGGAGGAAGAACATCTTTATTTTATTTTATTTTGTTGTTCACACTGGCTGTTTCCCTCCAGGCGCAGATTTAAACCCAGAGGGTATGTGGCTTGCTCCTTTGGAGGTGACTGACCTAACTGCTGCTCCATCGGGGTGCCAGTGAAATTATTTTAAATATTAATTAAGGAATCTAAATGATACAATTTACCTAAATAAATGAAGACACTATAACAGTTACAACATTTTACACAGACGCGAGCACAGTACTCACATGAGAGGGAAGGAGGAAGAAAAAAGGTATCCCCAAAAAGAAAATGAGGGAGAGAAAAAGCGATTCAGAAAATTTCACAGTTTGTTCTTATTCCTAAAATAATTTGATATTCAATTCAAACAGCACTGCAAAGGCAAGACCTTCCTTTCTGCCTGGGCTTGGCCTTAGTAGCTGAATTTCCCACAGTCCTCAGATGCTTCGTCAGTACTTCTGACAGTCCCTCTGTACAATCCATCACTACTCACACCAAGAACAGATAATGGTGAGTGAAACTTCGTTTCTAAATACTGAACCCTAACTTAATAATGAAAGATGGGGAATGCCTAGTGGAGTAGCGGTTTGGTCAACTGCTTCTGGCTGAAGTGCAGTCCACATCCATTCCAAGAACCCAGGTTCGTGTCCTGTGCCGGGGAGGACAACCAAAGATGTATAACAAAAATAAAAATAAATCAAATGCTTCTTCCTCCTCTCTACCTGCCTGCTTGTCTTCATTCCTACCTGCTACTGAGACCCACAAACATTCAGATCACAAAGCTATTAGTAAACCCTGGTGGACTGGTGACCCCGATAGAGTAGTGGCTAAGTTCACCATATCCAGTAAAGCATACTTCACATGCATCCTGAAGGCACAGGCTTATGTCTTGGGGCCTGAGGGAACAATCAAGATGAACAACTAAATAAAATAAATAAAAATGCATCTTCCTCTTCTCCCTTCCTTCCTGCCTGCCTACTCGCCTTCATTCTTGCCTACATCTTTCCTTTAAAAAAACAACATAAACAAACAAAAAAGTGATTTAATCTTAGTGACAGATTTGGACCAGGTTTCCTACTAAAATATCCTGAATATTTAGTTGTTCAAGGCAATAAATACTTATTGAGTTTCTAATAATGGTACTGAGTGTTGTTCTAGACACAAAGTAAATAGTAATGACTAAATAGGTCAGAAACCCTGCTCTTACAGTCTAATGGGAGAGACACAGGCAACAACTAAATAAATTATACATACTAATTTGTCAGATAGTGATCAAAAGTATGGAGAAAAACGAAGCCCCTGGCAGAGGGACAGGAATGGCAGCTGTGAGACACAGCTACTGGTATTTTGAGTAGAGTATGGAAGACTTACTGATAGACTTTCGGGCAAAAATCTTAGAGGAAAGGTGAGAGTAAGAACAGTTAAGTATAAAATGCATTGTAAGTTTTTTCTCCTTTTAAACAACTTTCTTAGAGCAGTTTTAGTTCACAGCAAAGCTGAGAAGATATAAAAGGCTCCCTCCCATATAACCCTTACTCACAAACAGCTTCCTCCATGACCAACACCTGCACCAGAGGGCAAAATTTCTTACAAATAAGGGATTCCACTTTTTTTTTTTTTTCCCTTTTCCTTTTCAAAAAGCACGAAGCTCTCTTTACAACCGAGTTGGCAGCTGAGGTGGCTAGAGGCCAGAAGAGGACCCAGTGGAGGAGGGAGAACAGCCGTGGCTGAACACAAAAGAAGCAATTAAATGTCTTGGCTGCCTAGTCTCTTGAAAAGCCCACAGACCTGAAATGTGGGTATGTGTGCTGCTCCGAATGCTGGAGTTGGAGATGGAGTCCAACCTGGAGGGTTTATTGTACGTGCCCTTGCTGCTCTGAGGTCTCTGAGAGGGAGGGCGTTAAGCTCTATGTCTATCTACAGACACTGGTGTCCAAATCGAAGAACTAGAGCCCTGGAAAATCTTTCAGGTGGATGGATGTAAGAGGAAGTTCCAACGGCATGTGACCTTGGATATCAACATATCCAGTAACAACTCCATCATTTTTGAGGACCTAACCAGTGTCTGTTGCAGGTATTTCCAGCAAAAAGGAAGACACATGCAGAGGCATTAAAAAAAATTCTGTTTTGTACAGGGCTCCCCTGGACTCACCTCTGGCTGTCATTACTGGGAGGTGGACATGGGGACAGGTTTAGACTGAGATGTTGGCATTTGCAAACACTGAGCAGCAGTTAAGTTAGTCATTGTTAGTCACTGAGGGATATAATACTTTCTTCTTCTTCAGAACTTGGCCTCTGGACTGGAGTTTGGAAAATGAAGAGTACTCAACCGGCACCAGGTGCTTGAGCTCTTGGCAAACCCTGAGTTACACCAAATAGGGATTTTACTAGATGTGGTGTTTGAAACATTTCCTTTCAGAACCATAGTGATTAAAGCCATATAGTTACATTCCCTAATATTTCCATTCATTTTTCGCTCCTGAAAATCCAACTGATGATGAAAGCATCCTGAGAATCTGTCCTGTGATGAATCCAGGCACTGCCAGTCCTGCAACCAGTGCTGGGGAAGCAAATAAACCTGTTAAGTATAGAAACATTTATAGAAAATTCCTGTGTGCTCACAGTAATAGCCTGAAACTTTTCTGTCACACACAATGGCATAAACTTGTGACACGAAAATATGGAACAGTCCACAAATCACAAACACAAATGAATTCTATTAGGGAAAATTACATTTCCAATATTAGGTTTTGTCATGGTAATTATCTTTGTACTTATTTATATTGCTTCTCCACTTAATATATGCTGAACTATCAGATCAAGTTACAAAATTTTCCTTTAAGACTAACTTATTATGGCTGCCCCTGTGGAGTAACAGTTACGTTAATGACCTCCTACTGAGCCAAATCATATACCCATGGGTTTGAGTCCTGGGTTGGGTGTGGGACGGTGTATGGGGGAAAACAACCAGTGTGAACAACTAAATAAAAATTAAATAAAATGTTTCTTCCTTCTCTCTCCTACCTGCCTCCTGTCTACAGCCTTCTTTCCTGTCTGTATCTTTCCTTTTAAAAAAACAAAAACAAATGTTATTTTGAAATTTAGGTGACAACTTTAACTGAAAAACTGCAAAATACTGAATGCATATGCTACCTTGTGTTAAAGAAAAAAATATGTAAGTACATTATACACACACACATATATGTACCCACACCTACCTACACACACACTTGTTTGTGTTCACTTGTACATGCCCAAACTGTATGCCTCAAAGGACATAATCAAGAAAGCAGAAAGAAGGGGGAGAAAATGTATGGAAAACATATCTGATAAGGATTTAACATCCAGATTATATAAAAAATTCCTACAACTCAAGAACAGAACAGAGACAAACTCCAATTAACAAAAAAAAAAAAAAAAAAAAAAAAAAAAAAAAAAAAAAAAAAAAAAAAAAAAAAAAAAAAAAAAAAAAAAAAAAAAAAAAAAAAAGCTAACGACTTGAATACCTCCAAAGAAGATATACAAATGTCCAACAATACAGGAAAAGATACTCAATATAATTAGTCACTATCACATATATAAGGATGGCTGTAATTTTTAACAGAAAATAACATATATACAAGGATGTGGAAAAACTAAAATCCCCCTTATATTGCTGGTAGGAATGTAAAATGGTGTAGCCACCATAAAAAATAGTCTGGCCAATCCTCAGAATGCTAAATATAGACTTACTATATGACCCAGCGATTCCACTCCTAAGTATATACCCAAAGGACGGGAAAGCAGGACTCAAACAGATACTTGAGGAGCACCCTGGTGACTTAGCTGTTAAATCCACAACTTCTGGTCAGGTAGTCCACACACATCTCAAGCACCAGGAACTAGGTGAGAGGAGGTACGTGAGGAGGTAAAGGGGAGGAAACGGGGTAGGACAACCAGGATGAATTCCCAAATAAATTTAATAAATACTTCTTCCTCCTCTCTCTTCCTGACTGCCTGCCTTCTCTATTCATCTTTATTCCTACCTGCACCTTTCCTTAAAAAAAAAAAAAAAATTAGTAACTTGAAAACCAATGTTCACTGGAATATATTTCACAATGGCCAAAGGGTGGAAACAACCCAATCGTCTATCAACGGATGAATGGCTAAACAAAATGTAGTACATACTTACAATGGAACACTATTCAGCCATAAAAATAAATAAATTGGCATACCCTGGTGGAGGTGGAGTGATTAGGTCCACCACCTCTGGTCAAACGCAGTCCCTTATATCCCCAGGCCCTGGGCCACATCCCAGGATGGGGGTGGGGTGCGAGAGTGGGGAGAGAACAACCAACATGCACATCCAAAATAAAAATAAATGAAAATGCTTCTTCCTCCTCTCTTTGTGACTGCTTGCTTACTTACTTTCCTTTTCTGCCTGCGCTTTTCCTTTAAAAAGGAAAAAAAAGGAATGAAGTGCATGTCACAATGTAGATAAACATGGGAAACATGCTAAGTCAAAGAAGCCAGTCACAAAACACTAGCGACTACATTATTCAATTAATATGAAATGCCCAGAATGGATGAAGCAATAGAGATAGAAAACAAATTATAGTTGCTTCAAGCTGAGGTTTGGGGTGGATGGATATGGAATGACTGCTAATGGGTATGGAGACTCTCTTTGGGGTCATGAAAATATTCTAGCACTGATTATGGTGAAACTGTACAACTTCTGAGAACACACTAAAACTCAACGAGCTGTACCATTCAAAAGTGAATTTGATGGCATGCCCTGGTGGCTCAGGTGTTAACCCCACATACACTTTACATGGTCTATGTAAAGTCCAAGGACCTGCATTCGAGACCCCAGGGCCAGGAAGAGCAGCCAAATGAACATATAAAATGCTTCTTCCTCTCCTCTCTTCCTACTTGCTTCCCTGTCTACCTTCATTCCACCCTCTTTCCTTCCTCTAAAAGAAAGTGTACTCTGGTGGAGCAGTGGTCAAGTCAATCACCTCTGAAGGAGCAAGTCACATAGCCCTGGGTTCGAGTCTCCGGCCCAGGGGAAGCAACCGGTGTGAACTAAATCAAGTGCTTCTTCCTCCCCTCTCCTCCTGCCTGCCTGCCTACTACTGCCTTCATTCCTGCCTGCACCTTTCCTTTAAGAGAAAAATAAAGTGAATTTTATAATACGAGCTACATCTTAACAAAGCTGCTGTTTTAATAAATTACATGTAGATTATATTTACATATGACACGCATCTTATTAAAAAGAATAATTACCATCTTAACCATAACCACTTAATCCACTCCTTGTAGATACAGATGGTTATACTTTTAGTCAATTTTAAAAGGTCAGCGTTGCACACTATCCTAGCTCCTTTATAACTCATTAGATCTGTGATATATGATTTTTTACTATCTTATAGCAATTATATCTGAAAGTTTACAAACTGCTATTTGCAATTTGCCTCTTACTTCCATATAGCTTAAGGGTAGTTTCCATGAAAACATATGCCATATTTGGTGTGTATTTATTTTATAGCCTTTAATCATCTCCGTTCTCTTCCTCTTTCCAGAACAAAAATGTTGCTTTGTTTTAACTTAGCTTCATAGAGCAGCAATTAAGCTTTTGAAATTTTTTTTATAAACTACAATTTTTTTAAATAAAACAGTGATATTTTAAAGCACCTATCTCAGGGCCTTACCCATCTTTCTTAAGGAAACGCCTTGCTCAATATCTATGGTGTTTCCTCAGGTCCTCAACACCCTCCTCAAGGAGAATTCCAAGTGATGGTTGAAGCGCTTTGCTGGAACCTGTACAAGAACGAGCAGCGCTGTTTGCTGCCTGTGAGGCTGCAGGTTACAGGCACTTCGCCCAGCCACGCTTCCTTCGGATTTTACATCTTTTTAAAGAGCAGGTCCAGTGACTGTCAAAGCCCAGACGGTAAACACAATTTGATTTTTCCCCCCAACATATCCTCTGACACAAGCCACCAGAAGCTCAGCTCCCATTCCTCCCACATCGCATCTTTGACAGAGAAAAGTTCTCAGTTCCCTGCAAGGCTGATGTCTCAACGTGCCCACTCTCAAGATGCTGCTGCTTACTTGTACGCTGGGGCCGCCACTACGTCCACTCCTTGAAAGACCAATTATTAAATGTTCCCCAAACACAGACAATAAACTCCGCCCTAAAGTAAGCCAGACAGTTCTCTACAGAGCCTGTCCTCAACCTGCACTGACTACTCTCCTTCCCAACTGCTTTTCCTCAAAATGTCCTGCCATCAACGTGTGATAAGGAATATTACAGGAAATGGTGCTCTTTGGCTCCTCATGGTGTAGATAAAACAGTACCTTCAAAAGAACCCCGGGGCAGAATGTCTCTTTGCTCCCTCTATTAGAGATAGATAAAATTTCCCTGAAAAGTTTGTTTTTATCATCTTATAAACTCTGTGGGCTTTTTAACTGATCTGTGCCAGTCTTTCCATAGGCTTCTAGAAAGCTTGAGGCCTAATCTCATCAAAGTAACCTTAATCCTTACAGCTAGTACTTTAGATACTATTCTTACTTTTACTACTATCTTGATTTCTATATTTTCTCTGTCTCATTTTTTCACTTATTCTAAATCTTGCTGTATTGAATATACCTTTGTAAATCATTCTGTATCCTTTTGTGGCATCAAGTAAATTAAATTTAATATTTTGAAACTAATCATAGCGGAGTCCTGAGGGATTCCATGGTTCCACATTTGAATGTGGCAGAATTGGCACCCACATGTGACTGGTGACTGGCTGTCCTAGCCCATAATGCCTCCTGAAATGCAAGTCAGCCCTGGTGACTGACCGAGATCCCTAGTGCTGATTCAAAAGTAACATGGGATGATAAACTAAAGAACATCACTGTGAAACCCCGCCAATCTCAAAGGCCAGGAAATATCTAGAGAACACGTAAACAATTTAGGCAGCATCCTTTAACCTGAGGTCAGGCACACTAACTTGAAGTCAAATAATAGCTGTCTTCTCTGTCATTTCTGAGATACCAATGGAGGATTCAGAGAGCCAAGTTTCTCTCCTGTTCAGAAGTAGCTTATAAATTCTTATCAAACACACACAACAGTAAGTTTATGATATCTCAGTGCACACTTGATGTAGGTCAGCCAACGACGCACACAGTGCCCTCACAGGGCTGTCTCACGTGGGCAAGACACATGACTCTATTCTCCAAAGCTCGTCACAGATTTGTTCTGCTGTAGAAAGCATGAATCCCTTACAACTCCAATGGTCACTGAGGCAAGATTATCAGTTTTATCTGCAATTTAAAGCAAACTATACCCATTTTTCCCCGGAGTCCAAAAATTCCCAATCCTTGAACAATTTGTGTATCACTCTCATTCTTAGAAGACCCTATTTCCCTTCTCTACCTTTTCCTCAAGACACTTGTGCAGAGTTCCATTCTAAACGCTCTGCTTCTGTCACCTTGCTCCCTCTTGCCCCTCAAATACACTGGGTCTTAAATTTCTTGTAAGTCTTCCTTTAGCTGATTTCACTACCTAAAACATACTGGCTCCGTTGTTTACTTTCACATGCTGATCTTTATAAGACGCCCTTAGCTTAAGAAATAAAATCTGGCGTGCTTGATGCAGGAGTTAGACTGGCATCTGGGGCACAGACCCATGTGAAGTCCAAGGACTGAGGGCCAGGGGGACAACAAAATACAAACAAATTTAAAGTGTTTTCTCCTCTACTTTCTTTCTTAAAAATCCTCTTCACTGGCGTGCCCTGGTGGGCTAGTGGATGGGCCCACTGCTTCTAGCTGGCACAGTCCACATGCATCCCAGGACCGGGGCTTGTGACTGCAGCCTGAGGGAGCCACCAAGATGAACGACTACATAAAAACAAATAAAAATACTGCTCTTTCTCTCTCTCCTTCTGCCTGCTGCCTGCCTGCCTTCCTTCCTCTTAAGAAAATTCCTCCTCTCCCTTACTCTCAAAAATTAAAAAAAAAAAATCTATCTAAAATTCTATTTTACGCAGCCTTTGAACATAGGCCACTACAATATAAATCACTGGGAATGACTGAGAACTCAGGATGACAGTTATATTCATGCCCTTTCAAGCCAGACAGCAGCATCTGTATTTTCAGTCTAAATCAGTTTTTCAACCATGGCATCACTGATAATTCTTTTTCGGGAAGCTGCCATCCTATGCATTTAGAGATGTTTAGCAATACCTCTGGTTTCTAAACCCACTAGATACCCTGAGTATACTCCTTCTCGCCAACTGCGACAATAAAAAAGTCTCATGAGAACCACTGGTCTAGATCTTTCTCCTGAATCTAATACTATTAGAAAACTATCTGAAGCACATTTGCAACCAATAAATATCTGTTACCTAACCAACTTGCATATCTGAACTCTTCTGGACTTCTCAGGCTCAGTCTTCTGATTTGGTGGCATCTCACACTCAGTACAGCTCAAATCGAACTTCCTTGCGTTCCTTAATCTAGCTTTAGTACCTACTAAATATAATCCACGTGAGAAACTGAAAATTATAGTTCTCTCTCTCTCAGAACCTAGACTTAACCTGTCAATAGATGCCATTATTTCCTTTCCAACACCATAAACGTTTGTCACTGACTTACTTCAAGTTTGCGTGTCACCTGGCCTATTGCTTCTATAATTTTGTCCCATTTCCAAACCATGACCCACAATGCTACCAGAATAACATTTCTTAAACCTATTATCCTCCTTAAAAATTTCTCAAGGGCATTCCTACCACTATGGCAATGTTTTCCCAAAACTTCATTCAGATATCATTTTCATGATTTTGTCATATTCCTACCACATATAAGAGTATCCTCTAACAACTTCTTTGAATCTATTTTTCTTTTTAATCACATTTTAAACAATATCAAGTCACATAGTATGATGTTTTCCCCTAAAATATAAAAACATTTCAAAGTATTTATCCACATACCACCAAAAAGACAAAAATAAAAGTTTATCAGCTCAGTCTTCTATGATTTGGCCTCTCTCTTCCCAGCACCACCTCCAGCCACACCAAACTACTTCAAATTCCCGATCCAGCCATATTCTTTCAGGTTAAGATATACTACTTTACATGGTATTTAATTGTGTTTGCCTGTTCTTTCTTTCCCATTTTCTCTATCTGGACAAACTCTGCTACTTCTTTCATTGAGCCTACTTTGTGAAACCATCTCTGGTCTCAGAGTTAGATGCTGCTTCTTCTGTGTTCCTCGATATCCTAGACAATGCTATAGTATTGAACCTGCCACACCATGCAATGATCATTTCTTTACCTCTCTATGCCCCTTACTATATTGAGAGCTTCTAAAAAGCAGAGAGAAATGCTAAATTCTAACTCTAGCAACCACAGGAGATAGTACTTGACACAAGGAGACATTTAAAGAAATAACTCTTGCAAAGCAATATACAGTTTTAACTGTCTATCACATAAAGGCAGTGTTTTAAGTATAAAGAACACAAAAATAAGGTCTGATCACTGCCCTCAAGAAGCTTGCAATCTGGTGGTAGAAATAGATATATTTGCTATCATATTATCTTAAGTGGTAAGATGAAGCAAGAAAGTGTTATAGGACAAAAGTCAGTATAGAAAGGAAAGAATGGCAATTTTAATAGCAAGTAAGTTGAGGTATATACTTTGCTGAACCACTGCTGCAAAAAATTCAATCAAGGAGGCCCTGGTGGAATGGCAGGTAGGTCAATCGCCTCTGAAGGAGCAAGCCACATACCCCTGGGTTTGAGTCCTGAGTCGGGGGTTGTGGGGGTGGGAGCAACCAGCATGAACAGCTAAATAAAAATAAAGATGCTTCTTCCTTCTCTCTCTTCCTATTTGTCTACTCACCTTCACTCCTACCTGTACCTTTAAAAAAAAAATCAATTTATTTTTAAAAATCACTTAAGCATCAGTTCCTGATTCTGGTATCTGATCTGCCTATCCCAAGAATTATGTAAATGATAGAATGGATATGAAGATTCTCTGAGAACGACAAAAAGCTCTGTAAAGTCTAATTTTTGCTAATGATTCTGACTTTGGACTCCAGAAGACCTGCATGTGAGAAAGTAGAATCTGAGCTAATGTTCAAAAGGAGCAGAGGATACTGTAGAGAGGAAGGTTAAGTGGCAACTATGGGCAAGCATCCAGGAGGCAGACTACTTAGGTTTGACTCAGCTCCTCCACTTACTTGCTAGCTGTATGTGTAACTTTGGAAAGTTGATCTGTCTGTGCTTCAATTAATCTGTCGGTAAAATGGGGCAAATATCAGTACCCAACTCATAGGGTTGCTATGAGAACTGAATGATTTAATATTTGTACTACGTGAGTATTCCATAAGTAAATGAAAGAACCAGACTGACGAGAAGCAAAGAAGCAGTGAAATACATCGGCACGTTGTCAGAAGAAAGCAATCCAGGTGCATCCTGGACTTCATGCTTAAGTCTGCCCAACACAGTCCACAAGGACCGAGGTACATGGCCAGGGGTAGAAGGTGGGGAGGGAAACAACCAAGATGAACAGCTAAATCAAACAAATAAAATGCTGCTTCTTCCTCTCTCTCTCTCCCTGCCCACCTCTGTTCACCTTCATTCATTTCTGCACCTTTCCTTTAAAAAAAAAAAAAAAGGCAGTCCAATGTGCTTGGAAGATAGAAAAAAAAGTAACGAAGTGGAAGACATACCTAGAAAAGCATGCTACCTGCTATCCTAAAAAGGTTATTCACTGTATCACTGTATCAGAAAGGGCTCTGCACAAGGAGGCCTTCCAACTTAATCCACTGATTAGCTGGACATCCTTAGGCAGATCATACACTCATGAAGTTCCTTTCCCCCTCAGAAAAGTGAGAAGGATACGGAACTAGATGAAATGATTCTCTCAGTTCTGAAATTCTGACAAAGGAGATGGGGAGCTGCTAGAGGTATTAGCTGTCCCATACAATACCTACAGTCATATATAGATACTGAGCACCTGAAATGGTACTATTCCCAACTGAGATGTGTTGTAAATGTATAAAACACACATTATGTCATAGACATTGTATGAAAAGAGCAAAATATTACATTAGTAATTTTATGCTGAAATTGGGTTAAATAAAATATTACTAAAGTTAATTTCACCTGTTTAACTTTTTAAAAATGTAGCTAATAGGCACGCTGTGGTGGAGCAGTGGTTAAGTCAACTGCCTCTGAAGGAGCAAGCCACATACCCCTGGATTCAAGTCCCAGGTCTGGGAGGAAACAACCAGTGTGAACAACTAAATAAAAATAAAATAAAGATATTTTCCCTTTCTCTCTCTTCCTGCCTGTCTGCTTACTCACCTTCATTCCTGCCTGCGCCTGTCCTTAAAAAAACAAACAGATAAAGAGAATAATCAGCAAGATAGGCAATAAGGTGAATGAAAAGATTAATAGGCTTCAAATCTAGAAGGATAAAGATGGCCATATATAATGTGAGTCTATAAAAAAAGACAGAGGCTGAATAGGGAGGTACAAAAAACTGGTCACCAACTCTAGGAAAAAAGCAAGTGAGAATTCTTTGAAGAGTTATGAAGGCATTTCAGAAAGGAGTGCAATTCTGCAGAACAGAGTGGTTTATAGGAAAAAAAAAAAAAACACAAACAAAAAAACCAGAGATGGCACAGATTAAACATAAAACTGAAATCTGAAAATACACTATTAATCCATAAAGGTGGTTACTATGGAATTACATGATTCTTTATGTTGCATGTCTACAGCAGATACTATTATTGTCCCAACACTGACCATGGTAACTGTCCTCAGTTCTCAGTTAAAAAACAACTGAGCATACAATTTCTTTGCTTGCATGCCACCTTTAAGAACTGTCAAGAGATCAGACAACACCCAACTTATAGAACCCCTTCTCCCCCAAAATAGCTGGTTTAAGTATCAGTAAAACTGTCTTTTATCACTCATTCTCTCACTTAATCGGGTGTGGAATCTGCATCCTCTGTAATACACTCTGGATTCTTTGCTGTTGAAAAGCATCACACAACAGATAAAGGTTTGGGTGCCCTGCTGGGGCAGCGCTTTGGTCACCGTGCAGTTCGCATACAGCCAAAGGGCCCGGGTTACACTGGGGAGAGGGGTGGGGGTGGGGGGGATAATCAAGACGAACAATTAAATAAAATAAAGTGTTCCTTCTTCCTCTCTCGTCCTGCCTACGCCTCTCCTTTAGGTGAAAAAAAATTATGATTCAGTCCACTCACTTTCACATATTTCATCCATTTCATAAATTTTTGTAAAGGAAAGGTGCAGGCAGGAATGAAGGCGAATAGGCAGGTAAGCAGAAGAGAAAGAAGTTCATAGTTCACACTGGTTGCTTCCCTGAATGCCCCCAAAGCCGGAACTGGAACCCAGGGGTACAAGGCTTGTTCCTGGGAGGCAACTGACCTAACCGCTGCTCTACCAGGACGCACCAACCTTGTTATTTTAAAATAGCTATTTAGACTCAAACCAGGACTAGTGATGTAATCAATTGCTGTTTAAATAAATTTTAAGTAAGTCTAGAACATTTTATATGTTATTTAGTACTTCCAACTTCTAGACAATTTGAAACTCAGGTAATTTTCTCTTTTTTTCTACAAGAAGAAATCTTTGTATACTGATCATTAAGTGGCCCCCAATGTTTTCTGATAGAAAGACTCGGAAAAGGTGCTCTTGGAGTAATTTCTTGGCTTGCCTAATATTAATTTGCACTTCATGCCAAAACCAGAAAATTTTAGTACACCGGAGATACATTTCCAAAACAAAAGAAAAAGCCTACACTTACAGAGAAAAATTCAGAATTTTTCTCAGTAGTTATTCATAAGATAAAAAATGTTTATTAAGATACAGACACTCACTAAGTATAGCCCAAATGTGTTACAAAGGGAAATGAAATGGTTCGATAACTATATTTGAGGTGGAAGAGAAACCTAATATTTATCAAACCAAGAAATGGAAAGATCATCCAACTGGTTATCTTCCAAAATATTTCATAAATCTAATTTCAAGTTAACATCAAAATATATTTTCATTATGAGCAACATGTTACTCATTATAAACATAAAGCTTCACAGTGTGCTAAAGAACAGAAAAGCCCACAGCAACTCACTGGCATGCAAAAATCAAGTTCACCTATAAAATTAAAATTAACAATGCTACCAAAAAGAGGCCTGATTAGTTTTCCAGGAATTGGGTTCCAATGGTGACTGCACTCTTATTTCCTTAAAAAAAAAAAAAAAAAAAAAAGTACATAGCAGGAAGAAGCCTTTTCCTTAAAAAAGGAAAATGCACAAGAATGACTTCCTTATCACATAGCAGATAAAATTAACATGCAAGTACAAATTAGTTACATTCACAACAGATGCTGTAGGCTTAAATATTTTGCACTGTTGACTGATGTTATATATCAACTTCCTGCCAAAAAAGAGAAAAAAGAAAACAGTAATATTTTCCTTAAGAGAAAGAATTCACAAAGGTAATTTTATTTTTTAAGGAAAGGTGCAGACAGGAAGAGAAAGGAAGAAGCATTTTTATTTCATTTCCATTCTAGTTGTTCACACCGGTTGTTTTGAGTGCCCCCTGAAGCCGGACTGGAACCCAGGGGTATGTGGTCTGCACTCCTTCGGATGCGATGGACCCTAACCGCTGCTCCACCAGGACCAGCCGATAAATTGCTTTAAACGCACAGTTTCAACAATAAAAATAACTCAAAACTATCAACAGTTTATCTACTTAGCAAATCAATGAACTTAAATGAAACAGGCACTGTAAAAAACACACAGGAACACCTCTTTAAAAAAAAAGCAGCACACCAGGTGCTCCCTGGTGGATGTTGGGCACAGTCCCCATACAACCGAAGGACCGGGGTTCGTGTCCCTGAACCGAAGACAACCACCAAAATGAACTAAATAAAAATAAATGAAGTGCTTCTTCCGCCCCTTACTGCCTGCCTCTGCTCACCTTTCCTCACTTATATTCCCTACTGATACATTCGTTCCTTCATCTACACGCACACTCACTGTTACTCGGACTCCGTCGCTTGGAACCCCTCTCCTTTAGGAACAACTTAAAGGACGAAAAAGTGGTATTTCTCAAGGACCTTCTATTTCATCCTCTCGCAGTAGCTCAACAACTTAATCGAAAATGTTATTTATAACTGAATGATGTGACTTCGCGGAAGAAAGCCAGCAGCATTCCTAAAAAGCGATTTGGAGAGGTGGCAGGCAAAGGGCAAGGGCTGGCTGGCTTCTCGCGTCTCCTGCAAACCGCTGTGGCCCGCCGCCTCCCCGCTCCCCGGGAGCCCACACTCGCTGGGGCGGCGTTCCGGCAGCCGGCGCATCGCCTGTCAACGCGGGTCGCCGCGCTCCTGTCACCACCTCTGGCGGGAGGACCCCACGCCGAGGGCACTGCCCGCGGGGGCTCGGCTCGGACTTCGGGAGGCCGGGGATGGGGATGCGGGGAGGGGAGTCTTCTAGGCAAAGCCGTTAGGGCTCGGGATCCCGGGGGAGCCCCAAAGCCAGAGGGGCAACGCTGGGGCAGAGGCCGCGACAGCCCTCCGGATCCCCGCCACGAAGAGCCGGACGGCGCTCGGCGGGACGCCGCGTGGGACCGGGTCACCCGGCACGGCGCCGGGCCCTGCGCGCTGTCGGGACGGGATGCCAGGCGGGGGTCCCGCCGAGAGAGGAAGGGCGGGTCGGCGGGGGCCCGGTGCCGGAAGGGGCGAGCCCCGCAAGCAGGACTCCCGCCCAGACAGGACTAACCTTCAGGTCGTTCTCCGGAAGGTACTTGCACAACCGCGCTATCTCCACATACTTGTCCAAGTCTAGGGGCGCCATTTTAGAAGTACCCAGCCCCGGCGACGGCGGCGGCGGCGGCGGCTATAGCGGCGGCGGCGGCGGCAGCGGCGGCGGCGGAGGCCGAAACCGGAACTCTCCCTACGTCACGTCCGGTCCGTCTGCGCAGCGGCGTCAAGCTTGACCCGACTCTCCCCGCCGCCGCGGCAGTCGCGCGGCGCCTCCAGCTGAACCGCGGCGGCCGGTCCCCGAAGACCTTCACTTTACAGGCCGAGAAACCTGCTAGGACCCGTACTTCTCTGCCGCGAGGCGTGCTGGGATTTGTAGTCTGCAGTTGTGTCCAGAAACGCCTCTTTGCTTCCCCTTTATCTGCTTCTAGACTTCACCTCTGGGAACTCACCGAGGTCTTTCCGACGCAAAACGGCGAAGTAGGTGACTCTAGCCATCCCCTGTGTTTCTCACTCCGAGCGTTTTAAGCATTCTCTCACCAGAACATCGACAGTGAAAAATCGGGGTGAGCCTGGCCGTAGTGACCCGTGTGCACCTTTCCAGAGCCTTGTGAAAACTTGCTTAAGTGAAACCTGTGGCAGAGGTGTCAGGCTACCCACCTCCCAGCCTGGGAGGAAAAGAAACAAGTATTAAAGTATTTCTTAGGACAAACGTCATACAAATGCTGGGGTTTTTCCGTTTAATCCTCTTGAGCAGTTTATCCCAAATCCCGCAGGGAATAGGCGTGGGAGCCTAGATCGGAATATAGGTCTAGCTGGCTTGAACTAACTTCATTGTGAGTCCCATGGGGGCATGGAGTTTTCGTTGTGTCCCCAGTGCCAGTACGTGGCACTTCAACATGTGTACACTCAACAGTTATTTATTGAATATCACTGCCGGGTGTGGTTGTAGGCTCTTGGGATAGTCAGCTAATAAGGTGAACAAAAATCTCTATCCTCAACCCGTGCTACATTCTAGTGGAGAAAAGGGAACCTAAAAATATAATAACTATAGCTTGTTCAAAAGTCATAAGGGTTGGCATGGAGGGAAAGCCCCGCTGGAAAAGGGAAGCCAGGTGATGCATTTCAAGAGACAAAAAAGAGTGGCATTAGTCATGCAAAGACCTGACGGAAATCATAGGGAAAGGCTGATGCAGAGACCCTGAGATGGAAGTATATCTAGAATTGTGGGACTGTGACAGGAAGACTATGATTGGAACAGGCTGAGAAGAGATGAGAGAAAGGAATGTTGATTTTTACTTTTAATAGAATGGGGAGTTATTACAAGGTTTTAAGTAGAGTAGAAACATGATCTAACCTGTTTTAAAAGGATCATTCTGGCTGCTGTAAGAGACAGTAGGAGGCAATGATTGCAGCTGAGAGACCAGCTGGGAAACTGCTATGTTAATCCAGTAGTAGTAGATGCTCAATGCAAATTTGTTGTTCAAGTGACCTTAGACTAGATCCTCTTGTTCTTGAGTGTATTAGGTGGACTTTTGACTAAACTTTAATTAGGTCCCTGGGTGAAATTCTTTGGATTATTCTTGCAACTGTTCTGTAGTTATGAAAGTGTTTTAAAGTAACAGTTTTTAAAAATTTATTGCAAAATGAATGATATCCACAAGCATACATGTCTCCATTTATTCATCAGTTATATAGTATGATGTGATTAGATAGGATCTTTGTCTTACAGTCTGATAAGGACGGCAACATGTAGATGAACAAATAATTGTAAAGTGACTGTTATAAAAGGAAAGAAGGGGTACTGTGAATAAGAAAAATGAAGAAGAGCCCTACTTTATGTTGACAATATAATGGAGATAAGTGTATAGAGTCCAGCATCAGATGGCTAGAGTTAATCCAGATTGCATTACTCAGTGTGTGACTTTGGCAGTCATTTATCCTGTCTGTATTCTAGTTCTCTCAACTCCAATATGGAGATTATTATCACCTCATATGGAGATAATAATAATATTTACCAGCATGCCCTGGTGGAGTAGAGGATCAGCGCAGTCCATGTACATTCCAAAGACCTGTGTTCATATGCAGGGTTCGCAGGCAGCAACTGAGATGCAACAACTAAATAGAATGGATGAGTACCTCTTTCTTTTCCTGCCTACCTGCCTCTGCTTTCCTTCATTCCTGCCTGCACCTTTCCTTTAAAAAAAAAAAAAGAAGAAGGAGAAGGATACAACTTAAAAGCTTATACTGAGATTTAATAGAGTTAATGTATGGAAAGGACTTAAAACAATATCATGTACAGAATACACTGTATTTATTCTGAATATTGCGTGGGCAGGAAAGGCCTCTCTAAAGATAGCATTTAAGACTGGTGGGAGGAGGGAAAGAAAAGGGAGAATGTGCTCAGAGTTTCTTGAGAAAAATATTCCAAAAGAGGAAAAGATTCTTATTTGACTTTTCATATATATTATATATGTGTGTGTATATATGTGTATTTGTATACATGTTTGTGTATATATACAAATATATATATTAATATACCCATTGTGTGTGTGTGTGTGTGTGTGTGTGTGTGTGTGTGTGTGTGTGTGTATTCCTCTTCCGAAAGCTAGCAACTCACTTTTTTCTTTTTACTCCTGGCCTGGGTCCTAAACCTGGGTCCCTACGTGGCCTGCACCGTAGCTGCCTCAGCTCCCTGAGCCTCCTGGGCCACAGGGGTGCACAACAATTATTTTTCATCTCAGAACCTCAGTAACTGGGAATGAACTACTCAAGATACCTTCTAAAAATTTGGGAAGGAAGTCAAATGGGAAGATAGCCATGGATGTTCTTTATAAAATATAAAGTACTGAACGGTGTCACCAGCATTATTGCTTCCCTTGCTGATAAGTCAGTGAACAGGTAGTAATTAAATGTTGCTGTGCCCTTCTGGTGAAAATAGGTGTTGATCCTCGCAGTACCAAACTGCCTGGCAGTAAGAAGCTCCCTCCTAGAGCCCCACCTCATTCCATGACCCCTTCTCTTGGCATCCACAGCAGAGAGAAAGGAGGGACGCTGCCTTCAGAGTATTGGACAGGTTCTGGGGAGAGTTGATAGAGACATGAAGTGGTTTAGGAAGGAGTCAGTATACAGAACTTACTGGTGGAATGTATTTTTAGTGTTCCTTGCACAAAGAGGTCTGGGATCCTGTTTCTCCCATTTCTGTGGCATAGTAATTTTAACTTCTCTGCTCATTGATTTCCATTATAAATACAGATCTCAAAAGTTCATTCCTGGTGCACCCTGGTGGAGCAGCAGTTAGGTCAATTGCCTCGGAAGGAGCAAGCCACATACCCCTGGGTTTGAGTCTTGGGTCAGTGGGTGGTGGGGTGGGAACAATCAGTGTGAACAACTAAATAAAAATAAGATACTTCATCCTCTTCTCTCTTTCTGCCTGCCTGCCTGCTCACCATCATTTCTGTCTGTACCTTTTCTTAAAAAAAACAAAAAAAACATCATTTTCTGAAATGCAATTTTAGCCTAAAAGCATAGGTCCCATGATGTAAACCGGTTACTATTTTGCCCACAAACCTCTTCCAGTTTTTCTTGTTCATGTGCAGCTACAGCATAACCCCTTGAAATGGCCCTAACCACACAGGGACATGATAGCATTCTGCAGTTCTGGCAGATATCTCCATTCAGAAGCACATGGACATACGGCCCGCCTGGCGTTGGTTTTCCTTACTGAAGGACAGAATGACAAATACTACTAAACTCCCCTTCGGCAGACAGTTGATAATACTTTTTCTATGAATATGGGAACTCACAAAGACTCAGGTGTTTGCAATAGAAGCCCTGAGGAGAACTGCAGAGCTCAGCTTCCATTTTGTTGATACATTTTCCTTAGGGTTTCAAGTAGCTAAAAGATTTATACCAAACTCACATTTCACCTATCAAATCCTCTCAACTGCTCTATGAAATAGGTATTACCATTGTAGAAAGGAGGAACTTTGGGCTTGGAGGGAGTAATAAAATTGCCAAATGTCAGGTTAGATGGCTAAACTTGGGAACTTGGATTTGAACCCGAGTCTGTCTGCTTCCCACTTTGCTACCATAGGTCTGCACTCCAGGAGCTCCCTGACTTCCTTAGCTGTTTTCTCTCTTTCCTAGGACACAACCACTGCCTTCATGGCCCCTAAGTGATCGTGAGTTTCTCCGTACATAGGTGAGCCACCTCTCCATGTTCAGAAAAACACAAGAGAACCTGTGGTTATGGAGGAGACCACAGGCAACACAGATGAAATGTCTGAGGACTGGTGTTAGCATAAACTTTACAGAAGACCAGCTTTGCATCAAGTGCTGGGCACTGAGCATTTTATAGATATTAGTTCATATAGTCCCCTGACCCCAAAATTGTAACAGAATTTTTTTTTAAGAGAGGAAGGAAAGGAGAGGAGAAAGGCTTTACATAGTCTGAGCCCCAGCTACTGGCTTAGTGCCTGAGCCATCAGAGTCCTGCCAGAAGTCCTTTTTTTTTTTTTTTTTTTCAACTCCAGTCCCAGGTCTTGAACCTGGGTCCACAGGCTTTACATGGTCTGCACCTGCCTCCTGAGACACAGGAGTGTGCCCTATAACAAAATTCTTTTTAGGTCCATTTTACAGACTGACTACACTTAAGGTTGAAAGAAAAGTAACTGCCCCCAAGAATAATCATATTATGATTTTTTAAAAATATCTTCTGTTTTATGACTGTTTTTCTGATGAACCTCTCACTTTCCCCTCTCCTCCTTTCCTTCCCCCGACCCCCTTCCTCTCAAACTGTCTTAAGCATCCTGCCTGCCATAGTAACAACGTCATCACGGAATGAGTCAGCTGTATAAGCACCAAAGCTTGAACTAGCCTGAACACGGCACAGGCAGATTTCACACATTAGGAAGGTACCCTTAGGTCTCCCTTTCAGAAGCCATTTCTCACAACCGCTGGTGCTGAAAACATACTGGTCCCTTTAGGATAGTCTGGCTGTCAAAGGAACTGGGTCACCCAGTGGACGCCCAGCCCCCGCGTTTTGCCTGTAAGTCGTTTCCAAGTAGCCCTGGCTTATTTACTCCGCCGGGGAGGGGGTGCCCCAGGGACAGCCCGGGCACTCTGTTTCCAAAGAAAACACAACCAGTCTGACACCCCAGGCTGGGGACCCCTGCGCCCCGCTACTTCCAAGTCTGCACCGGGTGCAGGGCCAGGTGAAGCGAAGCTGGAAGGGCGGTTGGCCGCCGCGCTCTTCCGGGGTCTGGAGGCGGGGCAATAACCAAGCTCCGCCCCATTTGGGCGGAGCCACGACCCGGGACTGGCCTAAGTCTCCGCAGGTAATGCGGTTCGGGGCTAGCGGGGGTCCCCGGCCTTGGGGCTGCCGTGACCGTCTCCTGGGACGGCCGCATCTTTTAGGGGCAGGGGATGGGGCCCGGGCGAGTGGTAAACCCCGGGGAGGGTCTCCTCAGGCTCCGGCCAGGCCCCACTGATCGAAAGGGACCAGTTTCTCTTCCGACCCTGTCTCCTATCCCCTATCGCTGCCATGCGGAGATGTGACCTGGAGATTGGACTGGAGGGGGTGGCTGCGGGAAGTCCAGGTCCATGCAGTTTACCGCCACTGAACTTTGGAGACAGCAATCAGTAACTTAGTCCACGGGTCAGATTTCTCCATTTCTCAGAAACCTCATTTTTTTTCTTCATTCACTCACCTTCACTTCCTCTCGATGTCGGTAGTTTCTCTGAATTAGACAGGCCCACTTCCCTGGAACTTAGTCTACAATCTAGGAATTTTTTAAATAGATAATTTTATTCAGGGTGATCCTTTTAATGATTGTGGGTCAAAGGACAGAGGGAGAAGGAAATGACTCGAGGATGAAAGGGGGCAGCAATAAGTCAGGAAAGGTTTTACTGAGGAGGGAATATTTGAACTGGGTTTTGGAGGTAGACTAGGAGCTTGCTAATTGACATAAAGGGAAGGGACATTTCAGATAAGGAAAGCAGTACAGGCTGCAAGCTATGAAAGCACTTGCCCTGTTAGTGGAACAAAAGATAGCGTTGCAAGAACCTCAGTATAGCAAGAAATTGTGAAAGTGAACTGGAAGGAAGGTTGAGACTGAGACTGGACGAGTTTGCCAGAGTTCAGTATTCCTCAGCCTTTATTTATTTATTTTTTTAACAGAAAGGTGCAGGCAGGAATGAAGGCAAGTAGGCAGGCAGGCAGGAAGAGAAAGAAGGAAGAAGCATTTAATTTATTTTTTATGTAGTTTGCACTGATTGTGTTCCCCACTCCCACCCTCAGCCCAGGACTCAAACCCAGGGATATGTGGCTTGCTCCTTCAGAGGACTGACCTAACTGCTGCTCCACCGGGGCGCGCCATTTCCTCAGTCTTTAAAATGTTTTTATCTTGTGATAACTATAAATATCTCATGACCTTTGTATTTTTATATATTTATTAAAATATATTTATATAAAGAGATGTATATATAATTTCTGCATGAAACTTAAAGATACAAAAAACTTTAGCCAAAAACTTAGATAATTGTGTTAAGAAAGTTGTGTTATATTTGCCTCTCAAATCTAAGACTGTATCAAAAGGTGGCTCATGCTTATTCAAATTAATGAGTCTCTAGAATTTGGTACATCAATGGGAAAGGATTTTTTTTTGTTGTTGTTTTATGGGAAGGTGCTGGCAGGAAGGAAGAGAGAGGAGGAAGCAGCATTTTATTTTAGTTCATGTAGATGTTCATCTTGGTTGCTGCCTCTGGCCTGCTAGTCCTGGGGATATAGGTGGCTTATACCAACAGGAGACAGTGAACTTATTTTCCAGAACTTCAGGATGCTGCAGAGAAGGTTCGGGGGTGGCCAGGGAGGGGTGGGGGGTGGGCGGGCAGGGGTAATCTGCTTTATTCTGTTTTAGGTAGAAAATAATTGTAAATGTCTAAAAAGTACTTTTCTTTCTTACGCTCAGGCCAGACATGAAGCAGCTGCCAGTCTTGGAGCCTGGAGACAAGCCCAGGAAAGCAACATGGTCTGTAAGGAAGGATTCAAAACCAGAAAAGCATGAGTTTTTGTTGTATTTATAAGTAGTTTACTAACATATTTGATCATCAATGAAAAAGGGTAGAAATGAAACTGGCTGCAGGTTCTTGTAATTAGACTCAAACTGTTTGAGAAGGTCTTCAGAGGAAAGATAGTGGGGCAATAATGATCACAGAGCAGATGATGATTTTATTAAAATCCATTTACCAGGAAGAGCAAGGCCCTGGCCATCTGGCATCCTCAGCTCCAATGCTGCGTCTTCTCCCAAGTTGTGACTCATTTTTAAGATTTCCAGGGATTTGGATTTGGATTAGACTGGTTTCACTCTTTCTTGGCTGCTTGCTCAACCAGCCTGCTTCATTCACCAGATGACATTGGCCTGACAGGGGCAGCTGTCATGTAGGTGCTGAGTCATCAGTGTAGTGGGGACTACAGACCAGGCAGGTAATGGTGATGAAATGTGACTAGTGCTGGCGTGGGACTCCCAGAGGCTGCAGGGGAGGAGATAGGGCTTCAGCAGGACTTGGAGGAGCACCTGTGATCTGGCTTCCCTGTGTCCACTCTCCCCAACATAAATCTGAGCATAGCATCCTCAGTCAAAAACCCTTTTGTTACCTCCCCATTGTTCTTAAAATGGACCACTGGGTTTTCTGCATGATCCGTCCTCACCTGTCTTTCCAACCTGAACCCCCTTATTCCTCCTTTGTTCTTTCTCTTCTGCTAGCATGCCTTGCACTGTCCTTCCTCACAGGTACTGTACATGCTGGTTCCTTTACCTGGACTAGTCTTTTCCCTTCATCTTTCAACCCTCCCTTAGCCTAGCTTCGCACATTTCAGCTCTCAGTTCAAGAAGCCCTTTTCGGCCCACTACCCTCTCCCACCTTTCCTTACAGGGAAAAGTTCTCCTGTGATATATTCCCATACTTCGTGTCCTCAATAGATCCTCGGCTGTTTTATAGCACAGTGGAAATGAAAGGGCTATTTATGGAATTATCTGTTTAATATTTCTCCTCCCAATTGGCCTTTTAAGGCTGTGAAGTCTAGGACTTTTGTGTGTGTGTATGTGTCTTATTTACTTATGGATTGCTCTTTCTCATGGATAAGTTCTCTAACCTTTCTCAGCCTTGGCTTCTCTGTTGTAAAACTTAGATGAGGATAATAGCACTGTCCTCAAAGGGGTGTTGTGGAGATTAAGTGGCTGTAGGTAGTTAACAGTATGCGTGGTGCAGTGTAACTTCACGTGGTGATAGGATATGTGGGTCTAGACAGAAGATGAGAGTTCTGGAAGAGAAATGGAGATTTCTAAATCACTGCTGAATATATACATATATAGGTAGGTGGTAATTGAAATCCTTAGTACAGATAAAATTGCCCAGGCGAGCAAATGTAGATGGAGGAGAAGGGAAGAGAAACTTCAGGATCCTCCTAGCCCAAGGGTGACAAGAAGGCTGGAGGGGAGGGACTCAGAGAAGGAACAAAAAGATCAGTCAGAAAGGTGAGCAGAGACCAAACGTAGGGGTGTGAGGAAGCCAGAAGGAACCAGAAGGAGGGAGAAGTTGAGTACACACTCGAGTAAGTGCCAGAAAGGTTAAATAAGACAGGGCCTGAAAACCAGCTATGGAATTTTCTCACTCAGAAGTTTGAATATGTTTTCTCAGTCAGCATTCAAGATAACGTTAAAAGTGGCACAAATGGATCTTTGGGTTTTTCAGAGTTCTAGCTTTGGCTTCTGTCAGATTGAATTTTTGAATAATCTGGAAAAATCTCCTAAAATCAATCCGTTCTGAAGAATATTACTGAACACAGGGAAACATCACTGGTTAGTGGCAAGCACTATGGGGCTCTGGGTTCCAGAGCACATGAAACTCTCTTCCCTGTGCTATTACCTCATCTTAGTCCTCACAATCGCCATTTCAGGTGAGAACTATGGCTGTCTTTATTTTACCAATGAGGAAACAAAGGTTTAGAAAGATTAAGTGCCTTCCAAAAGGTCACACATGTAGAAAGTACTTGGATTGGAACTAAACCAGGTCTGTCTGAATCCATAACTCATAACTACCAGCTTATGCCAGGACACACAAATGAACATTTCTGGGATTAGTTTCCCTGTCAGCACATGGAGACAATTCCTAACCCGGTGCACCCCTGTGAGATGGAAGATAGTGACTAAGTTGAAAAGTCAAAAGTTCTGTTCAAATGAAAGTTACTGTTATTAATCAGGCTGCTTTGCTGGATATGAGTTCAAGGGTCTACATGTAGAAGACCCTCATTCTAGTGGGTCCTACATAGGGAGTGGAAAGAGCACATTGCATTTATCCTCTGCTGAGGTCTCCTGAATACACCCTCCTTTTGACAGGTACACCTTGAACCCCCCTGGAGACGGCCCCTGTGCTCGAGTTGGCCACAGCTGTTCATATTTACCCCCAGTTGGTGACGCCACAAGAGGGAAGGTCTTCATCATTGGGGGTGCAGATCCAAACAGAAGCTTCTCAGATGTGCACACCATGGATCTGGGTGAGACCAGCCTCTGTGGCACGTGTGACCGGTGGCCAGAAACAGTGCTTTGAGTTGTCTTGGGAACACCATTTCAGATCCAACAGCAGAGTTTTCCTATAATAGAATGAACATCACTGAGAGGTCCCTAAGGTCTCAAGACCTCTTCATTTGAGGGGAAATGCCAACATGGACCCCGCGACATCCAACCACTCATTTATCAAATATTTCTCAGAGAGACAGTGAGGGTTTTACCTCCTCTTCTATCCAGATATGCAGTTATTCACCGAGTCCTGAATATCACTGCTACATCCATACCTGCCCATTTTCACTATGCTGTACTTGGCTGTTACAACAGCTTCTGCTCTGGTTTCCCCTCTTCCACGTTCACGGCTAACAGTGCATTTTCCGTAACTAGCTGGATATCATCTAAAACACCAATCTGCTCTGGTCACTACCCCACTTCAAGTCTTTCTCAAGTTCATTTCTTGGCTCTTCTTCTAAACCCACATATGCTACTATAAACAGTCTTCATTTCCTTGAACAAATCTTTAACTCTGGTCTCCAAGCCTTTGCATGTATTGTTCCCTCTGCTGGAAATGCTCTTCCCTTTCCTTGTCACTTGACTGCTACTATTGCACTTTCGGAGCCCAGGTTAAATGTCGCCTTCATCAGGAAGCTTGCCATTATATTAGACCCTTGGGCTAGTTTAGGATTCTCACCTGAAGGAGAATCTCCTGTTCTCTTCCGCTGCCCACCCCCTGCCCCACTGCCCACCATCTCCTGTCAACACTTCTCAATACTTCCCTTCTGGCCACCAAATATAGGGGACTTTCCCTCACTCGCGCCAATTCTGCGACACAGCTGAATGTCCTTCAACTTAATTCAGTTCTGACACGACCTGCCTGAGTTAGTGTTCTATTCCATAGGCTGGGGGCTCAGTCTCAATTGATTTTCCCAAACCCCCTTTAGGCACCAGACACAAGTCCTGTGCTCCTAATGAGAGGTTCCCATGACCTGCCCCCTCAGGTCCCATTCATTCCCTAGAGCGGCTCACAGAACTCAGGGGAGCAGTTTGCTCATTAGATTACTGGTTTATTTTAAAAGGATATAACTGGGGAAGAGGCAGATGAAGGCGAGGCATAGGGCTGCTGTGGGGGAGGGACAAGGGGCTTCCATGCCCTCTTCAGGTGCACCACCCTCCCAGCTCCTCTATGAGTTCCCCACCCAGCGTTCTCTGAGCCCCCGCCTTTGAGGTTTCTATGAAGGCTTCTTTCTCTATGTAGGCACCATGGATTCAACATTGGCCATTGGCGATTGATTTAACCTCCAGTCCCTATCCCTTCCTCAGAGGTGATGGAGGAGAGCTAGTGCTGAAAGTTCCAACCCTTAATCATATGGTTGGTTCACTTGGCAATTGACCCCCATACTTAAGGGTTTTTCAAACTCACTTCCTTAACAAACTCAGGTGTGGTGAATAGGGATTTGTTATCAACAAAAGACACCTCTATCGGTCTTACTGCTCAGGAAATTCCAGGGTTTTCATGTGCTCTGTGCCTGGAACGGATAAAGACCAAATACTGTATTTCTTTTCTTTTTTTAAAGGAAAAGTGCAGGCAGGAATGAAGGTGAGTTGGTAGTCAGGCAGGAAGAGAGAGGAGGAAGAAGTCTTTTTATTTTGTTGTTCACACTGGTTGTTTCCCCCAAGACCCCGGGACTTGAACCCAGGGGTATGTGGCCTGTGCTTCAGAGGAGGCTGACCCAACTGCTCTTCCACCAGGGCCCGCCTATTTCTTTTTCTTTTTCTTTTTTTTAGGAAAGGTGCAGGGAGGAATGAAGGGCAGCAGGCAGACAGGAAGAGAGAGGAGGAAAATGCATTTTATTTATTTTTATTTAGTTGTTCATATTGGTTGATCCCCCCTGGATTGCACACCCAGGTCCTTGGGATGTATGTGGACTGTACCAGCTGGAGACAGTGGGCTTATGCACTAGGCCACCAGGGTGTACCTCTATTTCTTGATAGAAATCACAATGTCATAACCATCGGTATTTTTCTACCGTGTCATATACTTCCTATCTTTATCCTTCTTCATAGCCTTAATCACCTGTGAATATTTTTTTACTATCTTTCCCCCGCAAAGTATAAGCTCCTTGGAAACAGGAAGTATGGTTACCTTACTCTCCACTGTATCCCCACTCACTATCACACCCCTGGCACAGAGTAGGTTCTTTATAGGTATTGGGATGAAGGAATGAACCGACAAATGAATGAAGAAGTCGTGAGTACTGTGTTCTGTACATGATGGCAGAAGAAAACTGGTGACCCCCAGAAATGTCTTGTTAGTTCCATGAATGTTATGCTTTTCATCTAGGTTGTTTACCAACCAAATATGCAGAAATCTCCATATAAAAATTGAAAGTATTTGACTTGATAATTTCGGAAGAGCTGCTAACAGTAGGCCTTTATGTCAATGGGGCAGCAATTATTTGGAATTGGGCTCTTTTTGTACACCTTGCCCGATGCCCTCCAATCCTATGAAGATATTTGAATGTCTCTATCCTGCCCTGGGAAATCAGAGCTAAATTAAATCTCTTCCAGCCCTCAAGAAGCTCACTCATTCAGTTACATATTTGTTGTGTCTTATTACTAACTTCGTGATTCTGCCTAAATAGCTAAACCATCCAGGCTTCAGTGTCCTATAAACTGGCATAATAACTTGCTGCACTTGGCACTTGTAATTATCTAACAGGATAATGCCCGTGAAGGTCCAATGACTTACTAAGTAAAATAATAGGCTAGGTATTATTATTCTGTGAACTTGTTTTAGCCAGAGATCTTTTAGTTGTAGGTAGCAAAAACTCCCTTAAAAGGAGGATATTCTCATTTAAAAAAAAAAAAAAAAGAATCCCCAAGAGGAGGAAATACAGCCAAGTGTCAGGAGGGAGGAGAAGCAGGAATTGGAAAGCTGTCAAGTCATCTACTTCCTCCCTCCCTGTTTCTGGGAGACCTGCTTCTTCTTCTTCTTTTTTTTTAAGGAAAGGTGCAGGTAGAAATGAAGGTTAGTAGGCAGTAGGCAGGCAGGCAGGAAGAAAGAGAAGGAAGAAGCACTTTATTTATTTTATTCAGTTGTTGATGTTTGATTGTTTCCTGGGTCCCAGATCTTGAACCTGGAAACTTGCGATGTATGTGGGCTATGCCTGGTCTTAACCCGCTTGGCCTCTAGGGTGTGCCTAGACCTGCTTCTTCATGTAAATTTTTTGATTTTCCCAAACTTCGGCTTTCTTTGCTTCTCCACACATGGTGAAGGTGGCTGCTAAAATCCAAAAATCTCTTTAAATTACAGATTCTTGAGAGGGAGGATCTGATAGGCACATTTTGTATTAACTAAGGCTTTAGAAAGCAAGGTGCTGTGGTCCAAACAAGTCTTCTGGAATCTAGGCCTATGGTTGCAATGGGGGGCTGTTATCTATAGAAAAGGATTTATGGACGCAGACAGACGCAGTCCACAAACATCCCAAAGACTCAGGTTCAAGACCTGGGGTGAGGAGAAAGCAATCAACATGAACAACTACATAGAATAAATAAATGTTTATTCTTCCTCTCAAAAGAAAAAGAAAGAAAAGAATTCATGGACAAGGCAGATAGCCCAGAAGTGCTTGCTCTAGAACTTTTTAGAGGTTGACCACATTGCCTAACCTTATTTTATGTTTGTTCACATATATTTTTGAACTGCTTTCTTCTCTACCCGCCCCTCCCCCCAAGTTTGTCATCCAATGTAAGAAGTTGCTTGCCCATCTAGGGACTGAGTGAAATGTTTTCTAGGAGCACACCAGTGGGATTTAGCCACCTCAGAGGGCCTTTTGCCCCGGTATGAGCACGCCAGCTTCACTCCCTCCTGCACGCCTGACAGCATCTGGGTGTTTGGGGGTGCTGACCAGTCAGGAAATCGAAATTGCCTGCAAGTTTGGAACCCTGGTAAGTAGCCAAAGGATATTTAGTGACCTAAATAAATGCATCCAACCCGAATTCCTCTACCGAAATCCATTAGGATTGCATTAATTAATCTGTTTAACTGACCTCATAGAAACTAGAAACTTGAACTTCTAACAGAATCTGAAAATGGCAGAATGCCAGTTTGTTTCTCAGGTAATGGTACTATGATCAGCTTCTTAAAAACCAAAACTGGAAGCTCTCAGAGAACAGTCATCCCGAGAGCAATTGAGGTCCAGGGAGGGGAAGTGATTTCCCCCAAGTGGCTGGAGAGTCAGTGACTGAGCCAGACTAGAATGCAAGTCATCTGGGTCAGGGGTTCTCAAGTGGAGGCAGCTGTGTGCCCAGGAGACATCTGGCCACGTCTGGAAACATTTTTGTCATGGCAGCGTGTGGCTGGGAGGTTGACACTACTGGTGTCCAGTGGGTTGAGGACAGAGGTGCTGCTATCCATCCTGCAATGCCCAGGACAGCCCCCCCAGTGAGGGATTATGTTTGGAAATATTAGTAGCGCCAAAGCTAAGAAACCTGACCTGGACCCTCCTACCTAGTACGTTTCTTTTAGCCCAAAAGTGCACATTTCCTGACTATTCTCACTGTCACTTTGCTCACAAAGGAGATAGTTTGGGGAGCATCCCTACTTGAGAGGATGTTGCTGAACCACCTATGGGAGATAGACTTCATTTTTTGACTGTTAGGGTTTTTCTATATATAACTACTATTTACACTCAATATAAAATATTTGCAAAGTATATATAAGTGGAAAGATACCACCATGACATAGGCTATCAATAACATTTCTGAATATTTTAATTTTCGCCAGTAGAAAGCAAAAGCAAATGAGATTTACTGAAGATAGTACACCCTTTGAGAGATAGGATAAGGGTGGGCCATATTCCAAGAGGGGCATAGACCTGAATATTTCCTTTCTGTCTTTTTTTCTGCATTTTTTGCAAGCCAGACCCTACTATTTCACTGCTACACTATCTACCTTTTTTCTTTTAACTTCATTGTAATGCAGAAATGATTTCCTGCTAACAACAATGCATTGTTAACCCTGATTCTAACGATCGTATAATACTCCATTTATGGTAATACCATCATTTAGATTGAGTTCAGATTTTTTACCGGTGTCAATAACAAAGCCATGAACATCTTTGTTCAGAAGTTATTTGACTGTATTTCAAATTATTTTAGAATTCATGCCCAGAAATATAAAGAGTAGGTAAAACACTGTGAATGTCAAGGCTTTTGATACATGCTACCCAGTTGTCCTCCAGAAAGATTTTTCCAGATTATTCTCTCTCCAGTCCTGTTTAGTGGTACTTACTTCACTCCCGACTGGCATCGAGTGCATGATTTTTAAATGCTGCTGATTTGATAGGCAGCACAGAAGGACACATTTTATGGCTCAAACGATTCAGGCTGCTAAGTCACAGACTATGAAAGTTGTGGATCTGGGTTCGAGACCCAGGAGTAGGGGTGGCAAAAAAAAAAAAAAGCGTATTAAAAACAAAAAAGGGAGGGAGGGAATAAATATTTAGTTAGTTGTTCATTTTTGTTCTTCACCCTGGCCCCTTGGTCTGTGTGATCAGCACAGCAGTGTCTCAGCTGCCTGAGTCACAAGGGTGTGCCCCTAAATATATATTTTGTTAATTCCTAGAAACCTGGACATTTTTCACTTGACAGTCAACTCTTGCCTAGTTACCTCGTTCAACATTTTTATTTGCGCAATAGCTTGTTTTCGCTGCCACTTCAGGATAACAGTAGTTTCTATCTTATTAACTTTGGCAAGGATTTAAGTAAACTTAATAACCATCATCATTCTTGTGGTTGATGAAGCTATTGTTTGCCAGATGGACATCAGTTTTGGAACCCTGGCCTTTTAATTTTCAATTCTGGCTTTCGTTTAATAACATACAGTGAGAATTTGGAAAGCTCCCTGTCAAAGGAATTGATTTTTCACAATTTCCATTTTCTCTCCTAGAAAGTACAATTTGACATCATCCAAGAAATATGAAAAAAAAAAAAAATCAGTGAATCATTAGTTACTGAGAGAAATCCTGCAAAGGGCTTAAGATTCCTTTGTGACTCTTTGTGCTGGTGTTTGACTTGGCAGCAATGCATTTCCCGGATCTTGTGACCCTGGAAGTTGCGTACCTCCTAACACCTCCTCCTCCTCCAAAACTCTCCGAGATCTCTAGCTTTGGAAGTAGGCTAAGTCTTGTTTTCTCCTCCTGGTTTATGTGTGAGTTCTGTACAGGTTGCAGATGCTTCAGGCAGCACCTAGTATATTGACTGAAGATCTTCACAAAAGGCACATAATTTCCCAGGCAGGAATCCCGGGTGGAAAGCAAGTATAGGAGTCTTGACAGATCTGAGTTCAAACCCCTACTCTGCTGGCCTACAAGTGCAAAGGGTTTATATTTTTCTAAACTTTAGTTCTTTCCTCTGCAAAGGGTTTATATTTTTCTAAACTTTAGTTCTTTCCTCTGCAAAATGGGAATGGCTTCCACCACCACCCTCCCAAGGTTGAGTAATAATAGTGGGGATGGCAGAGCGCTCAGGGTGATGATTCTGTACAAAGAAGCTGCTTGATTACTGCATCTGTTTCTATGGAATGCATGCTTCATTCTAAAAAGAAATAAGCTTCCGTATACCTATCCAGAGGGTGAAATTTTATCCTCAAGTCAGAAGAATGGAAAATGCATAGGTCTTGGTGTTACTGAAACAGTTTGAATCCTGCTATAACCATGTCACCTTAAACATGTGACTTCATCTATTTTGGCTTCAATTCCTTTGTCTGTGAAATTGGGAAACTAATTATTTAGTATTTACCATAAGTAGGAACTATCAAGCACTATTAGAGGAAACTGTAATGTCATGTACTTTCTTTTAGTGGCCACATATCCTAGGAAATTTAGCATGTTTGGTTTCTCAAATCTAGTGGGAATGAATTGTAACAGTTGGCACCTCTAAATGGAGAAGGGGTAGGGTAGGCAGCAAGGTGGAAGAGGCTGTCAAGAGGATAATCGAAAGCCTCCAAAACCAAATTGACTTTATTCTTAGTTGCACCTGTAGTTTTCAATCCTGGGCAGATTTGAAATATCACCCCTCCCCATCCCTGTCCTTGACTTTGGTAGCATGTGATCCCTCCACCAAATTCCCTGCCGTTCCCGTCTGCTGTGCTTTCCCTCATGCCTCGGGGTTTGAAAGGTGACCCTGCCCAGGCCCGGAGTCCAGACCCAGAGGTCCTTGAGTCTGAGTGTTTTAGGTGCCTGCTTTCTCTCTGCACCAGAAACCAGTACTTGGACCATTCCAGAGGTGACCAGCAATCCCCCATCCCCAAGAACATTCCACACCTCATCGGCAGCCATTGGAAACCAGCTGTACGTCTTTGGGGGTGGAGAGAGAGGTGCCCAGCCTGTGCAGGATGTGAAGCTGCATGTGTTCGATGCAGGTACGGACCGTGGGCACGTTGGGGCTGCCGCTAACCTGGTCAGGGCTACCCAGGCCTGAACTTACCCAGTGAAGGAAGCAGAGATTTGAAAATGACTCCCTGACTGTCATACTTCTAGATCACTTCAGTATATCCTTTAGTTGGTGTCTTCTGCCTATAGAAAAATTTGCCTTTTTTTTTTTTTTTTTAACAGAAAGGTGCAGGCAGGAATGAAGGCTGGCAGGCAGGCAGGAAGAGAGAGGAGGAAGAAGTATTTTGTTTATTTTATTTAATTGTTCATCTTGGTCATTCCGCTGGCCCCAGATCTCGAACCTAGGTTCTTGGGATGTATGTGGACTATGTTCGGTGGCTTATATGCTAGGCCACCAGTGAGGGGTAATGCTGCCAAAAAAAAATGCATTTAAAAATGTACAAATGGTCAATTTAAAAAATGTAAACAATATAGTTTGTAAAGTGAAAAAGTAAAAGTCTCCCTTTTCACCTTTCTTTCTCACCTCCAGACAGAAGTAAACACCATTAGCAGTTTCCACAATCTCCTTCCAGATTCCCTGTGCATTAATGAATCATACATACTTGTGTATTTGTGTATGGATTAATTGTTTTTAAAGGAAAGCTGCAGGCAGGAATGAAGGTGAGCAGAGACCAGCAGGAAGGGAGAGAGAGGAGAAGCATTTTTTATTTCTTTTATTTAGTTGTTCATCTTGGCTGTTCCCACCAGTCCCAGGACATGAAACCTGAACCTTGGGATGTCTGCCAACTGCGCCCAACCCCTACTCCAGCAGGACACACCAAATATATTAATTTTGAAATTATATAAAAACTTAAAAACACACATGGAATCAAATTATAAATCCTATTCTGTAAGTTACTTTTGTGAGGGTAAGGGGAGATCTTAGTAATTGAAAGTCTGAAATTTGAAGCCACATCATGTGTACTCAGGACCGTCTCTGACACATACTTTCAATATTATTTTCAACTAGTTACTTACTCTCTCTAGGCCTTAGTTTTGCTCATGTGTAAAATAGAGATAGTAATAGAGACTGCAAGGAGTTGGAATGATTAAATGAGATATTGTGATAAAGTGCCTACCATAGTGCCTGGCACAGAGGAAACACCTAATGAACAGTAAGTTTTTATTGTTATCATTATTATTTCATTTAATCATGCATCATGTATATCTTTCTACCTCAGAACCAAGTTTCCTTACAAAGCATATCCTTCTGTTATTATTCACTTTCCTGTTAATGACATTTTGTTGCCCATCTGAGAATAGATACATTAATATTTTCGTGTTATAAACATTGATATGGAACAGATGCCAAGATGTAGAATTACTGTCAAAATCATATGAACATTTAAAATTTTGACACCCTCTGTCAAGTTGTTTTCTAAGGACCATTCATTTATTATATTTCTTGGTCATCCTGGTGGCCATTTGTCAATAACACTTTAGAAGTAACATTGAACAAAAGTAACTTTCATGTGTGTTTGTTAGTAAAAATGCAAGCTTTTTTTGAGAAAAACACTAAGCTAAAACTCAACCTTTACAAAGTAACATTGGAAGAATGAAGACTTACCATAGTCTGACTTTTCTCTTTCCACAAAGAATGGACTGCGTGATTCTTTTGAAGTAGTTTTTAAAAATTTAAGGAATATTGGTTTTGAATATATAGAACTGTGTATGTTGCTTTCCGCGGAGGACTGCGGCTCCCAGAACAACTTTCACATATGCTACAGATGTTCATCCAAGGGTAGATACAAAGCATTGAAGATGCAAAGCATTGCCAACAGGCAGAAGAACATTGTAATGTTAGAATGTAATCATGTTAATGACCCAAGTATGGGGCACTTTCTCTGTCCCTGTGCTATATATGTACTATCTCATTTAATCCATATTCAACCTTGTAGCTATTGTCAACTGTTGTCTGACAGAAATGAAGGCAGTAGTAGACAAGCAGGCAGGAAAAGAGAGAAGGATGAAGCACTTCGTTTATTTTTCATTTGCTTGCTCACACTGGTTGTCCCTCACCCCCCAGGCCTGGGACTCAAACCCAGGGGTATGTGGCTCATGTCTTTCGGAGGTGATTGACCTAACCGTGACTCCACCAGGATACACATCTTTATTCCCCTTTTACACCTGTAGAAACTGAAGCTTATTGAACTAACTGGTTCAAGGCCACACAGTTATTTCTTAAAATAACCTGATTTTAACACCAAAATCCCATGCTCTAACCATTATCCTATACTGCCACTTCAGGAAGCTCTGCTAACTTTAAAAGCATTCTCTTTTCCCCCCACCATTACAGCAAATCAGTTAAGGATATTATCTTGATAAAAGACGGCTCTGAAGGCCTGTCACAAAAAAATACACATTGCTTTTTAACTGAGACAGTTCTAGATTGAAACTTGAGGGAAACCTTTTTAAAACTCAAAGCTGGAAAGAGAAGGGGCAAGCGTGTTAGGCAGTGAGCCCTGCAGCCCGGAGAGTCTCCCAGCAGAGGCATTGGAGGCTGTCGGCGGAGCGAGACCTGGCGAGGGTCACGAACTGTAGTGAATGAGCCCAGATCCTGCTGGATGGGAGGCGAGGCTTTGGTGTATTTCTCATGTTCTTTCTTCATCGTTTTGCCATCTGATGTCCACGGATCTACCTTTCTAGATACTCTGACCTGGTCACAGCCAGAGACACTTGGAAAACCTCCATCCCCCAGGCATGGTCATGCGATGGTGGCGGTAGGGACAAAGCTCTTCATCCATGGAGGCTTGTCAGGGGACAGATTCTACGATGATCTCCATTGCATTGATACCGGTAAGCAGGGTGGAGGACATGGGGGCTTATCTGTTTAAAGTTAGAAAAAGCCTTGCTTTGGTATATCCTGGGGGACTAGCGGTGTAGGACAATCGCCTCCGAAGGATGCAGGCCATATACCCCTGGGTTTGAGTCCCAGGTCTGGGGGAAACAGCATGTGAACAACTAAATGGAAATAAAATAAGGTGCTTCTTCTTCCTCTCTCTTCCTGCCTGCTGCTCACCTTCAGTCCAGCCTGCGCCTTTGCTTAAAAAAAAAAGTGCTCTGATAGACTAGAGCCCTGTTCTTGGGTGCGGATAACTTGACCACCAGCAGAATCTTGACTGAATTCTGTCAAATATGACTTGAATAATAATAGTAGTTTTGTGTGTGTGTGTTTTTTACCTATGTACATTTATTATCTTTTTTTTTTTAAATTTTTTTTCAGTTCTACCCCTACACCCGGGGTCATGAACTCGGGTCTGTGGGCTTTACGTGGTCCACACCCCAGCCGTCTCAGCCAACTGAGCCACCTAGATACACCCCATTTATTATCTTTTATCCTTCAGCAACCCTGATCTTTCATTGAAATTCATTCTGCATTCCTGGTGGCTCCGTGGCTGAGACGCTGGTATGCAGACCATGTAAAGTGCAGCTCACAGCCCAGGGCTGGAATGAAAACCAAAATGAAACAAATTAAATAAGTAAATAATGCTTCTCTCTCTCTCTCTCTCTCTCTCTCTCTCTCTCTCTCTCACCCTCTCACCCTCTCCCTTCCTCCCTCCTCCTTCCTTCCTTTCTTCCTGTCTTTAGAAAAAGATTCATTTTGCTTTGTATTCCCCAACTCATTTTCTTTCAGGCATTAGCCATTAGACTCACCCCGGCAAGGGAGTTGGGTAACTTCTAGAATGTGTCTGGAGGTGGGTGGCCAGAATCGTCTTATGAAACAGTTGAAAACAAAGTGACCGAAGAGATAGTGTACCCTGGAGGGTCTGGACTGGACATTCCTTTAGACCTAAGCTCTCTCAGGACAGGAACTTTGTCTTTTTTGTTCCTCAAGTGTCTGTTAGATATCAGGTGATGATTGCATATTTGTTAATAAGGGGACAGAGGAGCAGCTGAACCCGTTGTGTCAATTAGCTCAGCAAGCCGAAGTCGTGAGAACGGTTGTGCACTCTCTCAGGCCACTTTGCCAAACAATGGATCCTGTGGCCTGGTGACAGCTGAGGCCAGGTGACTCCTATTGAGAGTCCTAGAGTTTTGACAGGGTCATTCTCTCAACTCTTACATTGCTGGACCCCTGCCTCAAACTGACATCACGGAAGTATTCTTGGCACGCAGTGTAGGGCAGTTTTAATGCTTATTTTAATTATTTTTTAAAGACCAGGAAGGCAGCAGGCAGGAGAGAAGAAAGAAGCATCTCTATTTATTTAGTTATTCACTTTAGTTGTTCTACTTGTCACCGGGTCACAAACCCAGGTCCTTGAGCTGTATGTGAACTGTGCCCCCAGGTTGCACCATTGATGTTTATTTTTAAAAAGTCCTTTTCTTTTTTGTCGAGTACTAGTTCCTGGCTGCCTTTCCTCCTTTTTTACCCAAGTAGTTCTCAAAACCCAAAAGCTGGTGAGATCTTGCCTCATTTAAATGTTTGTTTGAAAAGATGTAAATATCCCTGAAAAACAGGTAGAGCTTGGGCACTGAGGCGGCATGTTACACTACAGAGGACACAGCTTTTGAATCAGAACTGACTACATCTAACTGCCACTTGAGATCTCAGACAAATCTCCCTGTCGAATCCCATTTCTTTATCTGTGAGGAGGAGGTAGGCAGAGTAGTTTTATAGGGTTCTTATGAGAATGGAATAAGATATTTCAAGTGTCTAGCCAGCACTCACAAAGTTGATTAACAGTCATCGTCACCAAAGACAGCATCTCATTCCTCAGTGTGCAGTGTGCAGACTGTACATCACAACCATTGGGATGCTGGTTAAAACTAAACTTACTGAACCCCCAATCTCTGGACTGCCCAAACAGAATCTGAAGCTTCCCCAAGGAATAATTATTTTTTAAAGGAAAGGTGCAGGCAGGAGCGAAGGTGAGCAGAGGCAGGCACAACAGGAAGAAAATGGAGGAATAAAACTTTATTTAGTTGTTCATTTGTTTTCCCTGGTCCTGGGTTGTGAACCTGGGCCCTTGGAATGTATGTGGACTGCGCTCTGGGCCAGAGGCGTCTGACCAAATTGCTGCTGTACCGGGGCGTGCCTCGCCAAGTAGTTCGTGTGCCCGTCAAACATGAAAGTACCTCTGAGCTCTTGGTAAATGACATTCAGAGATTGGCTTGCAAACTGCAAGACTCTGACATAAGTTTGAAACCGTGTCCTGGGTAGGCCATGTTGTGTACAAACTTTCTCTTGGCAGGTGACATGAAGTGGCAGAAGCTGAGTCCTACAGGGACAGCTCCCACAGGCTGTGCTGCCCACTCAGCTGTGGCTGTGGGGAAGCACATGTATATCTTTGGAGGGATGACTCCTACAGGCGCCCTGGACACCATGTATCAGTATCACATAGGTGAGCATAGGTGTTGCCTGTGGACAGTATCTTGGTCGGCCTCTTCTGTGGCTCAGGTGGCTAAAGGGACAGGGTGGGTATGAAAGCTGTGGACCCTGGTTTGAGACTTGGGCCCTGGGGCAAGGTGGTGGTGGTGGTGGGGAGTATCTTGATAGTTTAACCAGTTTGGGTCCCCTCACATCTCAATCTAAAGAAATGGAAATCAGACTTGTAGGAAATGTATTATCAAAGCAGTAATACTGTGCTGCCATTAGGGTTTTTTTTTTCCTTTAATTTCCCATATTTGTTAGGGCTCAGCTGATAAGGCAAATCACTATTTTTGAAAATTTAACACCAAATCTGTTTTTTTCCCCTAACACAGAAAAGCAGCATTGGTCCTTGTGTGAATTTGATACTTTTCTCCCCCCTGGACGGTTGGACCATTCCATGTGTATCATCCCATGGCCAGAGATCTCGACTTCAGAGAAAGAAGAATCCAGTCCTGTCACTCTGACCTGTGATGCTGAGAAAGGGAACAGCACCGACAAAGGGAACCCAGGTGGTGACTCACCAGAGGAAAGTCAGCATGACACGCTGCTCTGTTTTGTGTTTGGTGGGATGAACACAGAAGGGGAAGTCTATGATGATTGCATCGTGACAGTGGTTGACTAATAAAATCCATTTTTATTACTTGTATCAACCCGCTACAGAAGTGAAATGTAGCCTTAGCTATTTGATACCTCCAAAATACTTTCTGCATTCTCTCTCTTGATCTTAGCTCCTTTGGTAGATGAAATGGATACTCCAGTAGAGAAGCCTTATGTCAAGGGTTTTATCAGCCACCAAATTCAAATGTGATTGGTTTAGAATTCAAATCACAATGTTGCAGAATCATTCATTGCTAGATACATTGTAAATTGTAGAGATGGGAAGTGAACATTTTCAAGTCCAAGTCTTAATATTCAGTAGCTGCTGCTCCAAAGAGATGAGAGAGCTGTTGGGGACAAAGGATGAAGTCTTCTCTTTCCCCTGACTCCCTACTTGCAATGTACAGGGCACTGTAAGTCAATGCTAATGTTTGTATTGAACTTGGCCTAGAGAAGCCAGTAGTAAGCTCTAGCCTTGTCCAAATGCTTTTAAGGCGATGCAGCAGCCTGCCTCAGTGAAGCTGAAGCTTCCCCAAGTAGCTTCCTGGGGTCAGGTCCTGTTATGCCAGGAGGGCAAGTGAACTTCTCGGTGGGTGGCCCATCTGCATTAGTATTCATGACAGCACCAGATAGCCTACCCTTTGATATAATTTACTTGGGCCAAAACTCTCCTCAGGAAGCCATAGAAGTAATCTTGAACCTCTTGACACAAACTGCTGCCTTTGATCCTAACTGTCTAGTAATACTCATGTAGTTTTAAAGTTATCATTCTAACTCCTACTACTGAGAAATCTCATATAAGGAGACTGACTTAGCTAGGGTTTAAAATGACCTCTGCCTCCTAAAATTAAGAATTGCATGCAAAGTTATCAGTAATCTATCACCCTTTGAAGTCTCAAGAGAATTCAAGCAGCCAGAAACCATTATTCCTAATAAAAAGGCACCAGAAGAGTTTTATAAGGGAGGAAATTATTCCCATCTTATAAAAAAAGGCAATTTTAAGTATGTTCAAGAAAACTCTTACCCAAAAGATACAAAAGCACCATCTGCATAGATGTCTGCCTGTTTATCGCAGCCCTGTTCACAATAGCTCAGAACTGGAAATGACCTCAAGTGCCCAACTGATGAATGAATAATGAATAAAGAAGATCTGGTCCATATACACAGTCGAACACTACAGAGCCTGTAGAAGAGATAAAACCCTATCACTTGAATCAACATGGATGGAACTAGAGGGGATGATGCTAAGTGAATAAGTCAAAAGAAGAAAGATAGATACCAGACGACCTCACTTGTAGGTGGAATGTGAACAGACAAAACAAAAGAATAAACATAACCACCCTGAAACATTTGCAACAGAACTGAGGTGACCAACAGGGACTGGGGCGGGCGGGGGCACATGGTGGCGGAGCCCACTGGACAATGGGGAAGAACATTTGGTGATTGGTGGTGGGCAGGGTGTGTTGATATATATCTGAAATGGGGAACGTACACACAGGAAATTATGTTAATGTATAGAATAATTATAATAAAAAATAAATTAAACAAAACTCTTGGGCCTTGCTAAGATGATCCTTGCCCAGGTTAAGGATATAGACAAACCTCTGAACCCTTTTCTTAAATTTGATAAACTTTAGGCAAATTTCCTCTAAGTACTAAACATAAATTTTCTTTACCTTAACATCCCAAACATGGCCCCCCTTCCATCCTGCCCCATGACTCTAACAAAAATGACCTAATTAGAAGCTTATCACAAAAGTTGGACCAGTGTAAATAACAAACATTTATTGGTGTCACTTATGGTAGAAAAAAGTTCCTACACCAGATGCACATGACCCAATTGTTAAATAGAACATTTCCAAGGTGAACACACACCCTAACCCAGATTTTTTGTTTAACCCCTTTTTAAAGATAGCCACTTACTGCCCCCCACCCCCACCCCGAGACGTGAGCAACTGCTAATGAAAAGCAGTAAACAGCCACTTGGGCTATAGCATTTTCAACTCCACTCCAAGGTGAAGATTCCAATTACATTCGACTTAAGTTCTCTCAATTTTCTCCTAACGAAAGTTCCTGAGTCCGGTATTTACAATATTATAGCACTAGCAGAGCAGTGTCTACAACTCATCTTTTTCTGCTGGTTCCTCTTCACCAGTTGGGGGAGGGCCTGCGCTTCCATAGAGTTTGCTGATAATTGGCTGAACAATTTCCTCTAGTTCCTTCTTTTTAGCTTTGAAGTCTTCAATGTCAGCATCTTGGTGACTCTCCAGCCATTCAATCTTTTCCTCTACAGCTTTTTCCATGGTCTCCTTATCTTCAGAGGAAAGTTTACCTCCCAGTTTTTCTTTATCTCCAATCTGATTCTTTAGAGAATAGGCATAGCTTTCCAATTCATTTCGAGTATCAATTCGCTCCTTGAGCTTTTTGTCTTCCTCAGCAAACTTCTCAGCATCATTAACCATCCTTTCAATTTCTTCAGGTGTCAGGCGATTTTGGTCGTTTGTAATTGTGATCTTATTTTTGTTACCTGTACCTTTGTCTTCAGCTGTCACTCGAAGAATGCCATTCACATCTATCTCGAAGGTGACTTCAATCTGTGGGACTCCACGGGGAGCAGGAGGAATTCCAGTCAGATCAAAAGTTCCCAGAAGGTGATTGTCTTTTGTCAAGGGTCGTTCACCTAGAAGTTAAACAAAAAAAACCTGTTAGTTGTCACAGTAGAACATCTAGATCCTCTGCGTTCTTCTGTTAGTGGTAAAGACATTCTAGGAAGCCAGTGGTAGCTCAGGATCAGTCTCTAAGAAGCAGCGAGTGGGACTAACAGTAAGGCCTTACTACTAACTCTGAACCTACTTTATAGCACTGCAAACCCTTTTATCTTCTAGAAATCAGCTCATAAGTTATTTTTAATGAGAAAGAGTGTTCACTAGGTAAGAACTGGAATTTTAATACAAACTCTACCAAACAGCTATCAACCTGAGAACCCCTATCTGAAAATACACTTTTTCCCCCCCAGTAAAGAATCACATTCTTAAAAACACACCGTGGTATTAACAAATGAAAGCAGTTACCTTCATAGACTTTGATTGTAACAGTTGGCTGATTATCAGAAGCTGTAGAAAAGATCTGTGACTTCTTGGTGGGCACCACGGTATTCCTTGGAATCAGTTTGGTCATGACACCTCCCACAGTTTCGATGCCAAGGGTAAGGGGACAGACATCAAGCAGGACCAAATCACCTGTGAAAGTTAAAGTGGATTTTAATTCAAAAGTGATAGCAAGCAGTCTCCCCATGAACAGTATATGTGTCTTCTCCATCTTGTCATTTGGTTAGGTGCTATACAAAATATTTTCACAGCAGTGAATTAAATTTAGTTGCTAAGGATCTTTTAAGACTACACCAGGTCTTGTCCCCAAGGCAGCCTTTACTAGCTGTATGACTCTGCTCATATTCCATCGCTTTCCAAAGCAAAAGCTAATTATACTGTTCACATCAAGTTACTAAACAAAGCACTGTGGAAGACAATGTGACACTGCCCTACCTGTATCTTGGTCACCAGAGAGCACACCAGCCTGGACCGCAGCACCATAAGCGACAGCCTCATCAGGGTTTATGCCGCGGGACGGCTCCTTGCCATTGAAGAACTCTTTCACCAGTTGCTGAATCTTCGGGATTCGAGTAGAGCCACCAACAAGAACAATTTCATCGATATCAGACTTCTTCAAATCTGAATCTTCCAGCACTTTCTGGACAGGCTTCATGGTAGAACGGAACAGGTCCTAGAAGGAGAGAGAGGATTACTGTGATGTCTGTGCTAGCCAGAGAGCTCAATGCATCATCCCACATGCAGTCTAACTTTATTGTACTAGCAACCTACCATGTTCAGCTCTTCAAATTTGGCCCGAGTCAGGGTCTCAGAGAAGTCTTCTCCTTCAAAGAAGGATTCAATTTCAATTCTTGCTTGATGTTGAGAAGACAGGGCCCGTTTGGCCTTTTCTACCTCACGTCGAAGTTTCTGCACAGCTCTGTTGTCTCTGCGAACATCTGCGCCAGTCTTCTTCTTGTAGAGCTTGATGAAGTGCTCCATGACTCGCTGGTCGAAGTCTTCTCCGCCCAGGTGAGTGTCCCCGTTAGTGGCCACGACTTCAAAGACGCCATTATCGATGGTGAGCAGAGACACATCAAAGGTTCCACCACCAAGGTCAAACACCAGGATGTTCTTCTCTCCTTCCCTCTTATCCAGGCCATAAGCAATAGCAGCTGCGGTGCTGTTGGGAAAACAACAAAAAGTTCAGCCAAGTTTTATGTGCCCGCTATCTGGCAAACATGCCACGCCCCTGGAAAACACTTACGGCTCATTGATGATCCTCATAACATTCAATCCAGCAATAGTCCCAGCGTCTTTGGTTGCTTGGCGTTGGGCATCATTGAAATAGGCTGGTACAGTAACAACTGCATGAGTAACCTAAAAGGATAACAAATGGTAATTAAGAGTATTTTAGCACATGGTTTAACCTTTATTTAAGCTACAGTTAAACCATCACTTTAGTTTGTAAGCCATTTATGTGTAAGACGGGTGTAACAAACATGTATCATTTGTAAAATAGATTTTCACACATGAAATAACACATGGAAAGTACCCAGTCTCACATTTGGCTAACAGTGAAGCATGCCAATAACTAAAACATCTACACCAATATCACTCAGATTCCAGTTAAAATACTAAGCGCATCTATACAACAGTCAACTAAAAATGGTGGTAAGAAAATCAATGTTTTCCACAAATATTTACCTTCTTTCCCAAATAAGCCTCAGCAGTCTCCTTCATTTTAGTGAGAACCATAGCAGAAATCTCTTCAGGAGCAAATGTCTTGGTTTGCCCTCCTCCAATATCGACTTGAATGTATGGTTTTGTTTTCTTTTCAACCACCTATTTTAAAGGAGAACTATTTTCAGGCACAGGAGCAATGCATTTCAAACTTTAAAAAACAGTCTGACATCTACTCCCCCACCCCACAAAGTGTGAATTATTATGGTCTCTTGAAGCTGAATGTTGACTGGAAAGAACCTTTCAATTCTAAATTAGTGTGGGCATTGTATGTGGCGTTTTCTCTGCGTGCAAACTTTAGTCTCAAGTTTCCTAAGAGGCTAAAAGTTCTAAAGCGAAAATTATTTGTCTATATCATGTGCTTTTTATTTCTTCTTGGCCCTCAACAGTTTTTCGGTAACTTCAACCTAAAGACTCACACCCCCACCCCTCCCCTCCCCCGACCGTCTCAAAAGAATGAGAAAAACTCGGTCAAACCTTGAAAGGCAAAAACTTGATATCCTGCTGTACAGACGGGTCATTCCAAGTGCGCCCGATGAGCCGCTTGGCGTCGAAGACCGTGTTCTCAGGGTTGGAGGTGAGCTGGTTCTTGGCTGCATCACCGATCAGTCGTTCCCCTTCGGGGGTGAAGGCCACATAGGACGGCGTGATGCGGTTGCCCTGGTCGTTGGCGATGATCTCCACGCGGCCGTTCTTGAACACCCCGACGCTGGCAGGAAAACCCAAAGGGGAAAGATCAGCTCCGCGGCCGCGAGGCCACGCCCCACTTCCCCCTTCCCCCGGACCCCACTCACCAGGAGTAGGTGGTGCCCAGGTCGATGCCGACCACCGTGCCCACGTCCTCCTTCTTGTCGTCCTCCTCGGCCCGCGCTGCGCCGAGCAGCAGCAGCACCGCAGCCACCAGGGACAGCTTCATCTTGCCGGCGCCAGTCAGTCCGCCAGTCAGTTAGCAGGTAACTAGGCCGTCGCGGGCGAGTCAGCCGCAGCCCGTAGCTCAGGAGCGGTGAACCGAAGTTGCCGACCTGAGGGAGACAGGGTCCGGGGTCAGGAGGAGCCGCGGAACAGGCGAAGGACCGGTCCAGAAAGGCGGGCCGCGGCGCTTACCTCTCGCACTCACGCGGTCCGCAAGCCGCTAAGGCTGGGCTGTCTCGGGCAGTGTTGACCGCGCCGTCGCCGACTCCGTTTATATACCCTCCCCCCAGCCCCGTCGTGGAGGCCGCAGATTGGCGAAGTTACTGTTGGGTGGAGGCCGCTGATTGGTCCAGGCCATCAAGCTGGCCGCCGCCGATTCGAAGCGGCCTCCTCCGCAACCAACGTCACCGCTGCACCCCCCCAGGCTGACTGATTGGCTGTAGGTAGCGCCCAACAGCTACCAATGGGCGGTAACATCCGCCTCATACGCTGGGCTCATTGGTTCAGCGGCTGCCTGTCCCTAGTGCGACCTCACATCCTGAGACCGTTTCCGCCGGAACCGCTGAGGTCCCACCTTCACGCTGGCCCCTGGGGCGCCAGAGTTGTCCCCTGAGCGCGTTTCCCCAGGGACCTTGGGACTGGAGTCTTTGGTTTTTACGTTGATCGCCCGCTCCTCCTGCTCCCTCCTCTCCAAGCGGGTGACCTCCCAACCTCCACCCGGTCCCAAGCTGGTTAGTCTCAGCGTTGATGCTGTGATCACTCGGAACAAATTGCTCTTCCCTTTATAGCAGACTGAGAGCATCGGGCCCTTTTGTTACTCACAAGCCCGCTGCCCTCGAGCTGACGATGCGTGTTCTAGGCAATGTCCGCCCCAGAACCATGCTTCTGTAATCACTTATCTCGCCCCTGCACTCTCTTCCACTATCTTTGTCGCAGCCTCTCCACATTTCCCTACCCCACGGTAAGTCCCAGTATAGACCTGATCAAAGTAATTGCCTCCTAATTCTGAATCCCCTCGCCGCTGTGGCACCTCTTTGCCGAAGGGCCATCCCGCCTGCCCTGGAATTTTACGGTTTTTCTAGTTTGTCACCCGTCCCCTACTTATCGTTCCTCTGACTCCTTTTGACGTCTTCCTCAACCTTTTTCTTGAGGCCTTTTCTACGTCACTCTTCTTGGAAACGGTCTGATTGTGCTTAAACCCATTTGATAGGCAAAGATAACATTCTGTAACAAAAACCGAGAGGCTTCTATTTACTTTTTAGGCTTACTATGTGCCAAATATTCTCGTTTCTGTGTCATTCATTGCTTGACACTTCAATACTTGATTGGCATTTTCCAGACTGAAAGAGATTAAATAACTTGTCTGAAGTTACAGAAAGTGGTGAATAGTGGATTAGGATTGATATCCAAGTCAATTTAACTCCATAGCTAATGCTTTTAAGCATTTTTAAAATTAATTCATTCAACAAGTGTTTTCAGAGGAGCTACTATGAACAAGCAAAGGATCTGATACAAAATATTTTGAGATACTTACAGAAAATTCATGGGATATTATACTCAGGAACTCAATATTCCAGTATTTTGGCCATTAAACTTATTGGGATTTATGTATGGGGCAACACTGTGTCCAAATAGCAGTGTAACTTTTTTTTTTTTTTTTTTTTTTTTACCGGAAAGATGCAGTCAAAAATGAAGGCAAATAGGCAGGCAGGCGGGAAGAGAGAGGAGGAAGAAACATTTATTTTATTTTATTGTTCATCTTGGCTGATCGACCTACAGCTCTATTATGAACCCAGGTTTTCTGGACTGTGCTGGGAGGCCACCAGGGTGCGCCAGCACTGAAACTTCTTCACAGTTCACTAGGATGCTGAGCCTGGGAGTCAGTGCTCAAGAATTTTCCTCTCACCTATTGTGTTTCTCAGACACTACACTGGTCTGACTCAGAGTTGGCTCCATTCTTACTAGAGAAATTGCATCATCTGTCTCTTACAGGACTTGTAATACTGCTGTAATGTTGACCCTTCTTGAGGTTTCATCAGTCCATTATCAAGATAGAAATCTCCATATAGTCACATTACAGCGTCATTCATTTCAAGCAGATTTTCTTTATACATCGGTCCATTTCCTTGAAAACAAAGCTGTCAACTTCATTCTCCCCCTTGATTGACGGAGTGATTTTTTTGAAACTTCTTTTTCTAAGGTTTAGAAAAGTGTTATCTAGAGAACACAAGGAATTGACTATAATGATGATTATAGTATTTTTAAAACCAAGTTATTAGGTTGATTATTGTTTATTTCAAAGTGTGACCACTTATGAATTGAATATGACGATACACAGATAAACCGAGTTTGCTGTATATTAAATGCCACTAATAGTATCAGTGCCAAATTATCACAATTTAAGTTGTAGGTACTGTGCTTAACACTTTGTGTTTCTTTAATCTTTATGAAATCATTTTTTAAGCCCCTATTTTAGGGCTAAGGAATCTGAAGCTAGCCCTCAGAAGTAAAGAAACTTGCCCAGGAGATGAAACAACTGAGACTATTTGGAGCCTTGGCAGTTTGGCTTTGAATTTCTGTAGCCTATAGGTTGCCATCCCGAGCTTTGATTTTTTTAAGATAGTTTTTTTAGACTATAGAGTAGTTACATAGTTTACAAATATTTTTAAATAATGAGCGATAGGTAATTTTAAAACATTTTGTGTTTAATTTCGTTCTTTTAAGAGAGGAAAGAAAGAAAGGAGAGGAGGAAGAAACATCTTTATTTAGGCAGGAAGAGAGAGGAGGAGGAAGTACTTTATTTTATTTAGTTGTTCATCTTTGTTGCTCCCACCGGTTCTGGGACACAAACCCAGGACCTTAGGATGTATGTGGACTACAGTCAACCCCTACTCCATCAGGGAGTGCCTGTCTTCATTTTTTTAAAGCGAATTTTATAATTAATAGAGAAACTTCTCCCTCACTATAAGTGAAAAGCAACAAATCACATACTTTCTATTCATTTTTTTTTTTTTATTTAGGAGGGCATTCTGTTGTCATTGTGATAGTAAAATGTGCACTTTTCAGATTTCTGTTGGTCATTTTGATTTCTTCCAGTTTGGAGTTGCCCATTTCTCTATTGAGTTTCTTATTTTATAATTAGCAGTATAAATTACTAATTTGTCATATAATTTAGTATCTATTATATTCTAGATATTAGTCTTCCTCCCCATCCCCCCAATTATATGTATTGTTTCCACTCTGTGGAATGTATTGTTACTCCTTCTTAGTGTTTTTAAAAGCCTTTCCCTCTGGTGGCTGAGGTGCTAAACCTGTGAGTGGGGAGTGACCATGTAAAAACCAAGGCCCTAGGGCCTGGAGAAACAACCAAAATACATAAATAAAAGTGCTTCCTTCTCTTTCTTCAAAAATGTTTCTTTCTCCTCTCTTTCTTTCTCTTTAAAAAAAAACAAAAACCTTTCTATGTCTTACAGAAAGGTGAAAAAATAGTACATTTCTATTTCTCAAGGTGACTGACATCTTATTTAGCTGGAAAAACCAAGAAACTGAGATTGGCATAGTACTTTTAATCAAATTATACACCTTATTTTGGTTTTGCTTTTTGTTATAGCATTTCTTGCCTGCATTCATGAGTACATGTGTTTGTACAGAATCCTATACAATTTCATCTTGTGAGGGAGATTCATGTAACCATCACCAAAATCAAGTGATAGAACTTAATGTTATTTTTAATTAATATTTTGACAAACAAAACAATTTTTCCTTTATGACTGCACTTTTTATATCTTGTTTAAGAAAAGTTTCCTTATCCTGATATTCTTTATTATCTGCTAACAAGTTATTCCTTAAGCTCAGTTTTGGTTTTTTTTTTTTTTAGATCTATATAACTCAACTGGATTTGATTTTGTGTATATGTGAGTTATATACAGTGGGAGTCAAATTATGTTTTCCACGTGGATACCCGATTGTCCCAGCACTATTTTCATCTTAGTTCTATTTGTTGACCTCTCTCTGAATTACTGTGGTTTTATATTAAGTTATGATATCCACGAGAACAAGTCCTTTCACATTACTCTTTTTCAGGAAAGCTCTGATTGTTCTTGGTACTTCGTATATCCGCATAGATTTTAGAGTTAGGAAAACAAATCTCTTATAGAGTGAGGAGAAACTTAGTATTGTAGTCTACTATTATTACTAATTTTTTTTAATGAGAGGGAGGGATGGAGGAAGAAAGAGGAGGAAGCGTTTTTTTAAAATATTTTGGTTGCCCCCTTAACAGCCCCAGATTTTTTTTTTAAAGAAAGGTGCAGGAAGAAATGAAGGCAAGTAGGCAGGAAGAAGCATTTAATTTTATTTGTATTTGCTTGTTCATCTTGGTTGTTCTTCCCAGCTCCTGCATGGGATCCTGGGTCCTTAAGATGGATGTGGACTTCACCGACTACTCCACCAGGGTGCGCCACCAGCCTCAGATCTTGAACCCGGGTCTCTGGATTTTACATGGTCCACATCCTAGGCTCCAGCTCAGATGCTTGAGCCCCCAGCATGCGGCCTAGAATTTTTTTTAATTTGCATGAATTTAACATTTAAAATTATATTGTAAATAATCCCCATTTTGAAATGACGAATTGTGTTACATCAATATAATGAAATATACTGTCATTAAAATGATCTTTTTTTCAAAGAGTAATGTTAAATTTGTTACTTTTTTCTTTTAGAAGAATACTTTCTTTTTTAAAAAATATTTCTTTATCAGGAAATCACCAAACTTGGAAAACCTTAGAACGAAAAACTAAAAGTAATACAAGAGAACAAAAAAGGTTGTCAGAGAAAGATGTGTGAGATATAATTGTATTAAAGCCCTTTCATCTATTATAATTAATCGCGGGCTAAATTCAAACACAGGTAATGCACCAACATTTTATGTTTCATCACAGCTTCTAATAATTTGGACCTCCCTGGTACTGGTACAAAATGGGTTTATAGTAGATTTTATTGGGTTAAGTGTGAGTTGCACAAGTTATGACCTTGTTCTACAAGAGTCAGTTTCTTCATTTTTAGTACCGTCAAGTTTTAGCTTCTATCTGTTGTCCTCAGCTTAACCAATAATTTACAGTTTCTTGGCAAGTATTACAAAATCATATGACTTTTAATATACTGCTAGGGCCTTGGAAGGGTCCCAAAGCAAGTGAGAGACCCTGTATGATAAGCTCCCTCAGTTTTAGGAAATCCGCCTCTGAGTATTGTCCCTGGACCTGCCAGTGGGGCCACTGCAGGGCAAGGACACAGAGCACGGAGAACAGCTGGATTCCTGTCCTTGGCCTTCAGTGGGAGTATTCCAAAGTGCAAAAAGGATTTTACAGGCGGTTACTTTCTGCCACCTGAGTAGGACAGCTTCTGTGCATGTATTTCTAAATATTTTTCATTTACAGATTCCCAGGGCTTTAGAAAAAATTTCCAATTTGCAAGTAACACACAAATGTAATGATTTCATATAAGTGTCCAACAGGGGATGCTAAATAGGTTACATTGACTATACTATGGAAATATTGTGCAAAGTTTCAAAATGGAGGTAGATTTTTATGTATCAATATGGAGAAATCCTCAGGATTTATTATTAAATGAAAATAGCAAGTCACAGAATACATGACAGTATGTACAATGTGATGAAGTGCTCTTCGAATTTGGTGGTGGGCAGGGTATGTTGACATATATTTGAGGAACAGGGAAACTGCACATATGGGTTTATATTACTTTGTGAAGCAAAGTTGGCTCAATAAAATTTTCTTTTAAATGATTCCCAAAATCTGAACCATTAACTGTGAAATTCACAGGAGCGGCTCCCATTGTGTAGATTTAGATGGAAATTAACTTTTGACTTATTTGTATTGTATGCATTAAAATTTTTTTTAAGGAAAGGTGCAGGTAGGAATGAAGGTGAGTAGGCAGGCAGGCAGGCAGGGAGAGAGAGAAGAGGAAGAAACATTTTCATTTGGTTGTACATTGGGGTTGTTCCTTTTGGACCTGGGTTGTGAACCCAGGTCCTTGGATGTATGTGTTCGTGCTGGCCAGAGGTGGCTGACCTAACCGCTATTCCACCAGGGTGTGCCTAGTTTATAATTTAATTGACTCAGTTGAAATGCCAAGAGTAATCTTTTCACAGGCTGTGATTTTCCACAGCTAAGTGTGTATTACGACTGCAAAGGATTTTATTTTTCAAACTGTGTGCCAAATATGTAACATCTCATTGGCATGCCCTGGTGGAGTAGCTATTGGGTCAGCCGCCATTGGCAGGCTCAGTCCACACATATCCCAGGGATCCTGATTCATGACCCAGGCTGGGGAAACAACCAAGATGAACAACTAAATAAAAATTAAAATGCCACTTTCTCCTCTCTTTTCCTGTCTGTCTGCCTACTTGCCTTCATTCCTGCCTGTAACTTTCCTTTGGAAAAAAAAACAAAAACAAAAACAAAAAACCAAACCCCAAAACAAACAAAGAAATACCTTACCATAGACAAAGTCCCTGTTTCTTCCCTTTCATCTTACTCTCCCTCTTCCAGAACTATTTCTTCCTGGCTAGGGCCCTTTCTGGCATGTTTTGCTTTCACTTAGTTGCCATGTTTCTTTAAATATAGACCATAGTAGCTAATTACATTTCTTAAGGGCGTGTACTTTTAAATCAGTTCTGTGGAGAAACAACCACCAAATTCAAAAGAATGAGGGTATGGACTGAGAATCTTGAGAAAGAGACATTTTATTTGTTCATTTTGGTGTTCCCCCTGGACTGGGGTCTCGAACCCAGTGCTTGGGCTTTGCATGGGCTATGCCCCAGACACCTACTTTAACACCCGAGCTACCAGGCCATACCAACATTTTTTTTTTTTTTAATTCCAAGTTTGCTTCCCCTCTTCAGTTCTGCAGCAGAGCAGTTTAATGGAGAGCATGGAGTTGGGAGTCTGAAAACTGAGCTCTAATCCAGACTGAGTATGAGTGCCCCAGCAGCTCAGGTCATTGACCTGGGTTTGAGACCCGGGGCTGGAAAAATGTATCTAAATATTAATTTTAAAAAAGACCTAATGTTTAGGAAGTATTTAAAGAGTAAGTATTAAAAAAATGTTTGAGGTACACCCTGGTGGTTTAGCAGTTAGGTCCGCTGGCTGTCTCCAGCCAGCACAAGTCACATTCATTCCAAGGTACTGGGTTTGCATCCCAATGTCGGGAACAACCAGAGGAACAACTAAATAATAATCATGCTTCTTCCTCCTCTCTCTTCTTGCCTGCCCACTTGTCTTCATTCCTGCCTGCACTTTTCCTTAAAAATAATTTTTTTTTTGTATGGACTAGTCACTTCATATCCCTGCACAGCAGGGAAGACTGAGTAGTGTAGCAGAAAAAAAGGGGATTTGACCAGGGTCCGCTGTATATTCATCTCAGCATATTAATACATAGGCACACGTGTATTATACTACATAGATATAAAACTTCCTAGGCAGCCGTGCCAGGTTCCAGAGAGACAGTGGTGATTAAGATGAGGTTCTCTGCCCTCAGGGACTGCTATTTATTGATTGTGAGAAACTTTTCACCTCAAGTTCATGTTCCCATGTGTAACAGGTGATAAGGATAATTTCCTACTCCCTATTCCACAAAAATCAGTGGTAGTGAGCCATTGTTCTAGCTTCAGGTTATATCCTTTGTGTAAACTTCATTTGTAGGTGACAGAATGGGGCTTAACAAATTTTAATTGACCAGCCCAGAACAATCGACGGTCTCAGTGCTCTTTTTCTTACAACATACAGTGCAATTTCCTCATCACCTTCAACAAGTTTTTGCAACTTCTGGGGTCCTTTCCTTCCCCTCCTCCCTGGTGCTCCAGCTATCTAGAGTATTCAGGGCTAAGTGAGGGCAAACTGAATGTATGCATTTACACCATCATTTTGCTCAGGCTGGGTTCTTCCTTAACAGTCCTCACACACGCAGTTTCCCTTCTTGAAATCTAGTCATCCAGTTATTCCAGAGTGTCACTTTATGATGATGGCCCCTCAGCTTGGTGAAGCCTTTCTCTGGGAATCTCATAGCACTTTGTATCTTAGATTTTTATTTTTACTTTTATTTTTTTAAGGAAAGGTGCAGGCAGGAATGAAGGCGAGGAGGCAGGCAGGAAGAGAGGGGGAAGAAGCATTCCACTCTTTTCATTCAGTTGCTCACATTGGTTGTCCACCCCTCCCCCACTCCCAAAGTGGCACTTGAACCCAAGGGAATGTCGCCTATGTCCTTCGAAGGTGATTGTCCTAACTGCTGCTCCACCAGATCACAACCCTTAGATTATTATAATGATCCTTAATCGCCGGGAATTACTCTTTCATCCCAGTTTATAAACGGCATCCTATTCCTTTTTTCATTCCCCTAGTACTTTGATTAGGACTTTATAACAGAGCTGATAATCTTTGATCAAATTGAATTCTTGAGTCACTTGAATGACCAGACTTCCATTGAATGCTAATGTGGTGATAAAATGAGGCAATAAATATGAAGCGAATTTTTACAATTTTTAAAGGTAAAACATCAAGGAACATGACTAAATGGGAAAGTTCTGGAAGGTGATTAACATTTAAAATAGTTGAAAACATTATTATTTTTTTTCTTCTTCTTTGCCTGGAGACTCCCAGTGTTGGATATAGTCATTGTTTTCGATTTTTAAAAATGATTGTCAAGCAGAAAACATTCCACATTGTTCCAGGCAACATAACTACTTGCACTGTTTTGTAGTGGAAAACAGAGGAAGGGAGTCGGATTGCGGTTCAGAACTTTTAATGTTTAGAGCTGTCCAGCACTGGAGCAGACTGCCTTACTTTAGTGACTTTCCTGAAATTTGAACTGTTAGGATAGAAGTTAGATGACCAGCTAGCTGGAATGTACAGTAGGGAACTCCTGCCTGGGCAGGAGTTAATTACCTTTAAGGTGCCTTCCAAGTCTATCTTCAGGTTTACAACAAAATTTGGTAAAATGTGGAGAGGAAAGTCAGGTTTAAAACCGAACATCTAGGTACTACTGAAGGCAAATGTGTGTGTGTGTGTGTGTGTGTGTGTGTATGTGTGGTGTGTGGTGCAGTGGGTGTGGTGTGTGTGGTGTGTATGTGCATGTGGTGTGGTGTGTGGGGTGTGTGTGTGTGGTGTGGGGTGTGTGGAGTGTGTCTGTGTGCGCGCACGCGCCCCGGAATCCAGTGTGTGTCCCGGGCAAATGACAGCTACTGTCGGAAACGTAAGCGCTCTGAAACTGTTTAACTTTACACATAGTAGCTCGGGGAACTTCGCACATCCAGCGGCACCACTCGCGGAAGCCAGGGCGGGTGAAGAGCACCTTCCCGCGAGGCACTGCTCCAGCCGCGCCCCGCCCTCGGGAGCCCGCCGGTCTGGCTGAAGCGGAAGGGACCCCACACCCCGCCTCCGCGCTCCCCGCGCTCGCCGCTGGGCAGCGGCCTCGACTACCCATCCCAGGGGCCTCCGCGGTGCCGCGCACGCGCAGTGAGGTGGCGGCAGCGCCGCCGCAGGACGCAGGGAAGCCAACTAGCGACTGGCAGTGACGGCGACGGCAGTGGCAGTTCGCGGCGAGGAACACGGCGGCGAGGCCGAAGGGCAGTCTGGCGGAAACCTCCGGGTCTTCCTCCGCAGGACCCTCTGGGTGAGTGCGCGTCAGGGTGCAGCCCGCGCGCTTTGCGCGGCGCCCTGCCCAGCGGCCGGGCTGCTCCGGCCTAGCGCCGCAGCTTGCGCCTGACGGCTGAGCCACCGGTCCCGCTGACCGCTGGGCCCTTCCCTTCGGTGCCTCGGGGAGTCAGGGCGGGCCACGGTCAGCGGCCGGCGACAGCGGGGCCGGCGCGCGGGGCCGGGCGGCCGGGGCGGACGTGAGGGAGGGACGCGTGGGGGATGGGACCGGGAGGTCGGGGGACCGCGGGCGGCTTCGCGGGCAGCCGGAGCGGGCGACCCGGCCGGCGGGGAGCGGCTGCCGCGGGCGAGAGGGAGGTGGAATGTCTTCGGGGCGCCGCCGGCGAGGAAGTGCCTGGGAGACTCTTGACCAGCTGGCCTCACGGCTCGGGGGCAGCCCACTTCCCGTGGGCACACGGCGTTTGGCATCTTTCCATTGGCTGTTGGAAGTCTGAAAGTGAGGGCCTGTTGGTTGCTTTCGTCGCCTTTCCTTCAACTTCATCTTTTATTGTCTGGCAGCGTTTAAACGGGTCTAGCTAGGCAAACTGTAGACGTGCACAGGGATCTCTGTATAAATCTGCGGAAAAACGGGCGACATGGTGGTATGTTCAGATGAGAGCTAGGTCAGAGGCGGAATCGGTGTTTTTAAATTTGTGACAAAAATCAGTTGGAACAAGGTTTTCTGGTGAATCACCACTTGGAAGATAGAATTCAGGAGAATGGGGAGAGAACACATCTGTAGTATCCACTCACTGTAATTTAATTTCTTTTGCTTATGAATGTAGACATCTAACCATAGTAGAATTCGCAATACCTGTGACTTTGTCACCACTAAAAATTACAACTGTTTTTGATTCATGTATATCATTGTTGCAGATATTTCAGCATATCATTTATGCCTGTTTATTTGAACTTAGGGTGTTACTAGCCTTGCTGTTTTGTTGGCATTGTTTAATGTGTTAATAAAACTGCATACATATTACCATGTTGGGTTTTTGTTTGTTGCACATATAGATAAGTATAATTGATTTCCTTCATGTATTTAATTGTGCACCTACAATAGCAATGTGAGCAGGGTGTCCTAGGCTTCACCAAACTACCAAAGAGACACAAAGATATTAAGAGTCCCTGAAGTAGATTAAGTTTTGGGGGATAAGTCAGCCTGGAAGAATATTTGAATCACTAGATAAAAAAGAAGACAAGGCAGATAGGATGATAGTATAGATGAAAGAGGAGGGAATTTTGTATTCAAAGAAAAAAGATTTGTTTGGAATCAGAATAATATCTTTTTTTTTTTTTTTTTTTTTAGCGAGAGAGAAGAAGCACTTTATTTCTTTTATTAAGTTTTTTCATCTTGGTTGTTTTGCTGACTCCAGGTCTTGAACCCAGGACCTTGGGGTATATGTGGACTACAATGGTTTAAACCGCTAGGCCACCAGGGTGCGCCAGAATAATAGTTTTTAGAGACAGAGTATACCACAGATATTTCTTTCTGGTACTGAGGAATCAGCAAATAATCTGAGGAAGAAAAGGAAGTGAGTCCATTAGCTCTTAGATTTTTGTGGTAAGGCCCCTCCTACTTCCAAGTAATTGAAGCCCTCTATTCTTGTGTAAGCCTATGCTAGTTTCTTTAAATCATGTAGATAGTGTGACTTTTAAAGAGAGAAGTGTACTAGTTTTTATAGACTTAAATACAGAACAGCAGGGTCTTTCTGCAAATATGTTTTTCTGCTGCTGTTCTTTTTTTCACATGTGGCAGAAAGTGAATACACATACTATAGAGTTGGAGAATTGATAAGTTGTTTTCTTGAAATTCCATTTTAAATTCTAGTTTAGCTTCATTTTGGCATCAGACTTCTCAGTGACAAAACACTCAACATTTTTTCAGAGTGTGTGATTTGAAAATTTCACTTGTTTATAAAAGCACCTGTTAACATCCTGTGTTAGATATTTTCCCTCTAAAATATTAGCGATAATGGAAAACTACTGTAACAAAAGTTTTCTGGATAAAAAAATAAAGGGGCTAGTATAGAAAGGTGAAGAAGAGTATTTTATGAAACAAATGATTGGTGCTGAAATTTTTTATGTTGAATTGAACACAGTATATTTTAAATCATTTCTTTGAGAGGCCTTGCCCAGTGTCCTTACACAGCCCTTGTGTCATTCTTCTTCCCTTGCCCCTTTATTTTTTTTTAATAGCACATATCTGATACTGTATTACTTGTATATTTATTTAGTATTTTAATCTTTTTCTCCCTTCTCAAATGTCATTTCTGTGGGAATAGGGACTTTGTCTTTACTGCTGTGCTGGTACCGTGGGTGGAACATCTTAGGTACTCATTTGCTGACTAAGCCAATGAATTATTTAATTTATAGGAACTAAATTTTTTATTTCTAAGAATCATGTAATCCATTTAAAAATGTTTAAAATTATGTTTGCTGAATTGAGTTTGAGGCTTTTTTCATCTTACATTTTTAATGTTTTAAATTTTTTTTGCATTAACTTTTATTTTACACATTAAAATAAACTCACATATAGGTTCCCCATATATACAGTTTCCTCATTCTTCAGATATGTATCAACACACTCTGACTTCCACCAAATCATCTTACATTTTTTAAAAGGCAAGAAGTTATTTCCTGGAGACTGTAAGGGGCTTTTGTGGGTATTTGGTTTCATATGGGCGTAAATTCTTTGTACTTGCTGCCATGGAAGTTTTGATCATCTTTAACCTTCTGTATTGATGTAATGAAAGGGACTGTGGTGATATTCTTATTTGCAGAGGCTCTTTTACATGTGATCCTAGATAGGTATAAGCGACCCTGAATTTTACACATCTGAATGATAAATTTTCTTAGGTCTGATAGTATCAAATATTAGCAAAAATGTTGAAAATGGTAATTGTTGAAACTGCTGGTGGTGTTTAAATTGGTACCATTACCTTTAGAGACAAGATTTCTAATACTTAATACAGTTGAAAATGGGCAAACCTTGCCCCATAATTTCCCACCTTCTGGAAGGCAGTAAGACTGGGAGGTGTTAGTGAAGGGATGATAGATATATGTATTTATTTAAAGACCAGAAAAAAACTATGACAGTCTTACCAGTTAGTTCTGAGAGACAAATACAAGTGCTAAATTATTCTTTACACCTTTCCTTATTTTCTGTTGACTTTTTGAATTCTTCGCTTTTTTTTTTTTTTTTTTTAAGAGGAAGTAAGCAAGCAAGAATGAAGGAAAGTAGGCAAGTAGGCAGAGGAGGTAAAAGTATTTATTTATTTATCTATTTAGTTGTTCATGTTGGTTGTTCCTCTGACCCTGGATCATGAACCCAGGTCCCTGGGCTTTATGTGGACTGCACCAGACCCCCAGGCTTAATGGCTGAGCCGCCAAGGCGTGTCTTGACTTCATAACTTTTAAACATTATTTCCTAACTTTTCAAAAAAGTTTAAACATACAGAGAGTTGTAAGAATTTCACAATAAACTTTCATATACTCTTCACCTAGATTTGATAATTGTCATCATTTCACCATGTTTGCTTTATACGTAGACATATTTTTTTTCTTTAACTTTCAAGTTACTTATAAATACCCTGAGAACACTTGAACATGGATTTCCCAGGAACGTTGACTTTCTCTTACATATCTACAATTCAGTTGTCACCCTCAAAAAAAATTTTTTTAGAACAAATGTGCAGTCAGGAAGAAAGAGAAAGTAATATTTTACCCATTTTATTAGTTGTTCATGTTGGTTGTTCTCCCTGGTCCCCGGATGTGAACCAGGGACCTCGGGATGTATGTGAATTATGCTCAACCACTACTCCACCAGGATGCGCCATCCAAGAAATTTAACAATGTAATATTATTTAATGTATAGTCCTTATCTAAATATCCCCAGTTACTTCAGTACTGTCCCTAGTTGCTTTTGTTTCATTTTTGATGCAAAATTTAATTAAGAATCTTGCATGGCATTTAGTTGCCTATTTGAATTAGAAATGATTTTCACCCTTTTATGGTCTCATATGACCGTAAACATCCAGACCAGTTGTTTTTATAGATAGCCCCTCAGTTTGATCAGAAGTGATTTTAGGTCTCTCATGGTCTCACATCAGAGGCATGAGATGTCAGTTTTATCACTGATGTAGATTTAATTATCAGAATAAAGTAGTGTCTACTAGATTTCTACTGTAAGGGTATCCTTTTCCTTTACAATTAATAAGTGGATTCACCCCTGTGACTCAGGAGGCTAAGATATAGGCCATGAAAAGCCTATGAACCCAGGTTTGGGACTCCAGGCTGGGGTTTAAAACAATAAAAAGATCTGTGCAGTAATAATTTTTTCAAATGTTCTCAAAATCATGAGTTGTTAGTAGTTACCAGTATAAAGGATCAAGAACATTTAGATTAGAGATGCTACTAAACGGTAAGTGGGGGATCAGGGAATGCTGTGTGGAGGAGATAGCATTTGTACTGTACCTTAAATCATAGCTGTGACTGGCTCTAAGGATATTGCAGAAGGACTCCAGGCAAAGGGAGAAACGTAAACACACATAAGGATGGAAGAATTTGTCAAATGAATAGAATAACCAAATCCTCTCTGCCTCCCTTCTTTTCTTCTGTTGTTAGGAAACTGTTAGACCTGTGAAAGTGATGAATGGGAAAAAGTCTAAAGGTAGCTTGGGATGAAGGAGGACTGAGAACTCTGGGCCAGCTGATGGTCTGTGATCATTTTCCTCCAGGTGGCTCGCTCCCTTCTGAGAGCCTTGCACCGTGAAGCGGCTCCCAGGGCTCCTGCCGTCAGTTTACTGAAGAAGCAGTAGAGAGGCAGCATGGGCAGATGAAGAGTGTGGATGCGGAGTCACACGCGTCTAGTTTTGAATTCCTTCTCTGCTGCATAATAGCTGAATGATTTAGGCAGTAAGTTGTTTGACTTTTTAAAACCTGCTTCTCTTCTGTAAAATGGAAGTGATAAATGCCCATAGCATGGGATCAAATCTAATAATAATAACATGTGAAAAGCCCCCAGAATATTATGGCTTTTATGTGGTAAGTGCTAGTTATCTTTTGTGCTCCAGCTCATGATCTAGTTCCATTCTTCACCTTTGTACTACATCCCTGTCTTTAAAACAAGCCCTATTTTCTGGTGCCTTCTTGGCTGCTGTTATGACGTTGACACTTCCCACTTCATTCAGTTGGCTCCCCTGTGAGTTTGTAAGCTGCTTTCTGGTGATGGCACACAGCGCCTACCTCCTTACAAGGTGATGCTGCCTGATAATGGCATTCTGGAAATCGCAACAATATATACTAACTTTTTTGGGGTGCAACTAACAATGCAAAATTTGCCACTTTTTAGATGTGATGTATTTCAGCTTTAATTGATTTGGAAAAATTGCCCCTAATATTTGTAGAAAAATTTAAATTTAAGAGCAAAAGTGTATTACTTCCCAATGGTAAGACATTTCACTTCATTCTTTTTTTTTTTTTTCTTTTTTTAAGGAGTGTGTTGGGAAGAGTTGGTTACACGTTATTCTGAGATTCTCCAAGGTAAAGTATGATTTGCTTGTTTGTAAAAGTCTGATCTAAATGGACTCCCTCTTACTTGCTTTGGAAAAACCAGCCCCGGAAAAAAATTCTACTTTTTCTCCTTTTTGTTATTTCACTATACATATTTCTTCTCTGGGGTTAATTTTTTCTTTGGCGAGAATTTCAGTTATGCAGTTTTGTGCACTTGAACTGCCTAAACTTGTGTTTGCAAAGAATTATTTGTGGTTTTAATTCCTTAATAATCTTTGTTTTGTTTGTTGTTGTTTCTATTTGTTTGTTTTTAAGTGAGGGAGGAGGAGAGGAAAAAGAAGCCATTTTAATTAATTAGTTTTTTCCCTCAGCCCCTGGTCTCAAACTTGGGCCTTTGGGCTTTATATGGTCCACACCCTAGCCACCTCCATCACCAGAGCCACAAGGGCACACCAAGATATTTTCATTTGTAAAGGAACTAGAATCAATAATTTCTGTTTCATTCATATATTTTAAGGAAAGCTTTAGGTACTGAGGTGTTTAATTTCTGTTTGTTTTTTTTTTAATTATAGGTAATTAAAATTTCTTCATGCTTATGTTTCTCATTTTTCTGAAAATGTTTCAAATGTATTATGATTTTGTAAAAACATTTTTAGAAGGATAGTTCTCATTGTTCTTAAACTGAAACTCAGTTTTGAACTCTGCATTGCAGTGGTCAGAGGAAGTGGTGAATATCTGTTGATACTTCAAGATCTCATAGTTAATACATAAACGAATGATTGAGCAAATGTTTAAAAAACTTTACAGATTTTCTGAAAGTTTGTATGATGCCTTTTTTTGAGAAAGAAAAAAGTGTGAAGATGAACCAAATACCTGAGAAGTATTTCTTTCTGAAAGTATAGCTTAATGTGTCCACTGTAATTATATACACACATGTATATTATATTATAAAGCCAAGATTATCTTTGTGGACAACTTTCTTGAAAGCCATTTTAAACGATGGGGCTTTAAGCATACTCTTGTAGCTGTGAGAACAGGCCAGGCGTCTGCTCGTTAATCTAGGACGTCTGTCCGAAGGGGTGCTTGCTGGGTCTTGCTCCCGAGCGGTGCCGGTGCACCCACGCTGGAGCCCAGGGAAGGCGTGTTAGACCTGTTCAGGTCTTCTTTTTGTTTTTCTTCCTCATTTATGTCTTTAACTTATTTTCTGTGAAGCTTTGAAATGATTACACTGGTTTTTCCTACTGGAAGATTGAAAAGTTAAAGGATATTAGCCTGTTTTTTTTTCTTCAGATCAGAGTCAGTTACCTCCATAAGCAATTTGAATGTTATCAAGACTTTTTTTTTAAGGTTTTTAGAATGCGGGCTAAATTGTTCCCTTCAACTCAATTTGAGCTATCGCCTTTTACTTTTTTTTTTTAAGAAAAGGTGCAGACAGTAATGAAGGCGAGTAGGCAGGCAGGCAGGCCGGCCGGCAGAAAGAGTGAGGAAGAAGCAGCATTTAATTTTATTTTTATTTAGTTGTGCACACTGGTTATTTCCTCCTGGATCCAGGACTCGAACCCGAGTGACTTGCTCCTTTGGAGGTGATGAACTCAACTGCTTCTCCACCAGAGTGCTTCCTTTTACTTTTTGATGCAGAACTCTGACCCATTTCTTGATTTTACTTCCATTATGTATAAATCCTGATTACTTGGCAAAAATAAAATACGTCTAAAAGTCGTAACATTTAAGGCAGAATTGCAAAATGTTTGCAAATATAATTTCTTAGGAAAAACTTAGGAAAGAATGGTGAATTCTTTTTGTATAAATTATTTTATCTTTACTAACCCCTTTTGGACAAAAGAAAACTTACTTTGATTCTGTTAAAATATAGTGTCATTTATTTATTTGTTTATTTATGAGAAAAGAAGGCAAACAGTTAGGAGGGAAGAGAGAAGAAGAAGATGCATTTTTTTTTATTTGTTCATTTTGGTTCCCCTCTTACCATGACCCTGGGTCTCAAACCTGGGTCCTTGGGCTTTATATGGTCCACACCCCAGCCTCATCTCAGCCATCTGAGCCACCAGGGTGCGACCACTGTAGTGCCTTTTAATACCTACATATGTAAGGTTCTGATAAGCCAACTTTGATTGTGATGGAAAATGACTTATGAAGCCTGCCTACAAGTTCGTTTTTGTTCCATCACTGCATAATATAGTGATATTAGTGATAATTGCTAACATTTAGTGAATTCCTTTTTCCTAAGAGTAATGTAAATGATTTAAAATTATGAATTTAATTTAAAATTATAATTCTATGATGGCATCTCGGTGGTTGATTTCTCTTTGAAAAGCTGTTTTAATTAACTAGATTTTATGTGGTTCAGGATGTTCCTTTAGAAAGGGACACAATCATAGTAATGCTGTTTGAAGTTTAATAATGAATATTTATAATTTTATGAGATGCCATTCTGGTAAGTGTGATAAAATGGACATGACAGCTTGATTTTTAACGCTTTCCTTAGTTTTGAGGGTGGACTCTTGAAACAGGCTTTTCCAGTATTACAGCTCAGCAGAAATGCAGCTGAAGCTCAGAGTTCTCTTTCTGCTCCTCTGGTTGTTTTGAACACCAACTGTATTTACGGAAGAAGCTAAGTTTATCCAGGGGCCAGTGCTTCCTCAAAGCATGTGGGTGGCGAAATCTTCCTCTTGGAAGTTTACAGAGGGCTCTAAGGATTTTAGGTTTTTCCTTAGTTACTGGTTTATCTTACTCTCTAGATTCTTATCTCTTATGGAGTTGTCAGTGGAGGAGGAAATTAGATTTGGTGTATTTAAGCTCAGACTCATACTATTAGTGGCATTTTGTCTAATTGTGAAAGTTTCTGATACCCACTTCCAGACTGAGTCATTTTTTGTATCATTTAATTGCCTGTAGGAAATAAAGGTATGCTTTTAATGCCATTAAAGTTCTTTTTGGTGCATAGCTTGTTATTATTTAACTATATCCATAAATTTAGTACCATGTCCTTTTGTTACACTTGGGAATTTTCACAGTTTTGATGCATTATTTACACAAATTGTCTGGTCCTGAGTTTTTAAGTAATTACGCTAGTGTATCTTCCAACAGGGACTGGTTTAATGCCAGGTTTTTATCCTTTTTTTTTTTTAATTACTAGAGTTTTTTAATAATGTTCTTTATTTAAAAGAGAAAGCAATGCAAAAAATGAAGACTTTTCTTTCCCGCATATACATATACATGTGTAGTTTGAATTCTTTTCTTCCCTCCCCCCAAATTATAGTTAACATTTCTGCTTGCTAAGTGTTCTACATATACTAAACCCTCAACCCTGTGAACACACTGTATGAAGCATGTTCTGTTGTCTATCACCTGAGGCAAAGAGATGTTTCTAGCCAAAGCCTGCACAGCTGGTACTTGGCAACACTGACCCCAGGTCCAGGGTTTGCTCCAACCCCTCTGTTGTCTCTGACATCTTACCATCCATAGTATTCTGCAGTTTGCCTTTTTTTCCTTAATGATCCATGACAGACATCTTTCCATTTATTGCTCTCATCTTCTTAATAATTATATACTGGTCCATGTTAGGGATGTACTATAACTTAAATGTCTTTCCAACTTGATTGTGTTTAATACTGTTAATTCCATTAGTAATGACTTCAAGTAATATTTTAAAAAGTAAAGGTTTTTGAACTGGGGTAGTGAGGGTGCATTAGTATTTATTAAGTATGTATATTAGTTATCCAGGTGTTTTGACATTCTCTCTGTTGACTTATGTAATAAAATCTGAGTTAACTTTCAAACTTCATTATGTGTGAGTTTCATTATTTTTGTAGTGATTGTGTCCATCCTCTTTAGCACTGGAAAATTAATAGTGTACTGGGGACACAACTGACATCTGTTTGGATTTTGCTTGTTTACTTTTGGTAGGGTGTTGCAACTGTTTTCGTGTCTGTTAGCGTTAATTTGAATTCTGAATACTGACATTAGATTACTTGGCTCTTCAAAGTGGTGTGCCTTTAGTTCTCTGTACTTGTGCCAGCAATGCTGGTACTAAGTCCATTCTGTTTTCTACAATGTTTTACTCTTGTTGCAGATAGACCATTAAAGATAATAAAGAATCACTTGTTTCTATTTTTGACTGATATGCACTTCTTAATTGTGAAGAAATGTCTTTTTCAGTACATTAATAATTGTTTCAGATATGCTCATTGGAAAGTTAGTAGATATTGTCAACTCAAATTTAGTAACTCTAATCACTTTGGAACTGAGTTAGCAGCCTGGCTGAGTTCTTGGAGCATTGCTCTTCATCAGTCAGTCATTTGTTTATTAGTCATTTATAAATTTAAACATTTATCCAGCACCTGCTGCTAATTTCCTTCACTTTGCTAAGTAATGAGGAAACTAAGATAATCTGTGTTCCTATTTCAGTGAACTGGGCGATTTATTGAGAAAACAACATTTTATTGTTTTCCGTATAAAATGCTATGATAGGGCTGAGCCTGAATGAAAAGTATTTGAGTCAGGAGAATGGCCAGAAAAGGCTTCTGTGAGGCCCTGATGTTGCGTTTAAGTGGCCAGTAGAAGGAGTGGGCAGAAGATTCTAACTCTTGAAGGTATCGAAATCTGGCCTGTGAAAAACACTTAAAATTATCACGAGAATGTCATGTTCCATGTCAATGCATCCCACTCAAGAGCAGCACATCATCGATGTTGAATAAATATTTGTCGAATGAATGACTGAAGGAAGTATGTTGACTAGGGCTTATTGTGTTTGTCTGTTTTATAGGAAGAAATGAGCTCATTACTGTTAATGTCTCATAACTTTCAGATTTTGTAACTTAGCAAAACATTATAAAAAGTGTAAGGAACTATTTCTTCGCTGGAGATGTCTTAGAGGGGGAAACTCGTGTAGAACAATCATCATGATTCAACTTGATTATTAATATTTATAAGAAGTATTTACAAGGGACACCCATCTTGTATGGTTATTGACTAGATCTCTGTTAAATAGTGGTAAGTACTTAATTTCTCAAATTAAAACTATTTGGTTAATAAAATACAGGTCAGTAGTAAGTCATTTAAAAAAAAAAAGGAAGCGTGCCCCAGTGGAGCAGTGGTTGGGTCAGTCGTCTCCAAGGGAGCAGGCCTTATATCCCGGGGTTCGAGTCCCAGAGTGGGTGGGGAGGGGGGAGATAATCTGTGTGATAACTAAAAATAAAATAAAGATGCTTCCTCCTCTCTCCCTGCCTGCCTACTCGCCTTCATTCCTGCCTGCGCCTTTCCTGTAAGGAAAAAAAGGGGCCAGGATATCTTTTTGTGTCCTATCACATTTATATATATATTACATACATGATATGAGGCAAAGTGTCTCTTATAAACAAAAAAAGTAACTGATAGTTTTGTGAAAGTATATTTATTAGTATATAAAAATATTTCTCATTCTTAATCCTTGAGATTAACATCCTTATTTTTCCCAAATCTGTAGGCCACTTGTTCTGTTGTTTAATATCTTGTTTTACAGGTACAGTTTAAAAGTATTTTTAAAGAAGTTTTACATTACTACCGTGAAGGAAAGCTCACATCACTTACCCTAAATAGAAAGGTTTTAAATATGATAAAAACAAAACTGTTACAAAAACCTAGCTAACTGTTGTTTGCAGAAGATGCAGTGTTTGAGGCCTTATAGTCTTTAATTAAACGAGAGATTCACAAGTGTTAAAGAAGTGCTGAAGACAGATTGGCTCCTTGCATAGTTTTTCTCCATGATGTAAACAGAAGAACTGAAAGAGACTTGAGACAGGAGTAACTTTCCCACTTAATGATTCAGTGTTACTTAGTGCTGAGAGAGGAAGAGGTGCACTCTGTTGGCAGGAGCACTACCCCAGAGCTTCACAGAGGGAAGAGACTGGGATGGATCTTAAAGGATAAGCCTGAGTTCTCTTGAAACTCAGGAGGATGGTCCTCTCAGGTCTATATGACAGCGTTTGTAAATGTTGGAGGCTTTAGCACATAGCATGGCAACAACATGTGATTTGTGTGAAGTCAGGAAACGGTGGGAGATGGATTGGAGATGTGAAGAGAGGGACTCATGGTTGAGAGCTTGAGGCCAAGGCCCAGATTGTGCATGTCATCCTGAAGGCAGTGGAGAGTAGCATGCCTCAGATTTGTGCTCTACAAAGATTGCTTCAAGCGTAGCAAGGAGAGGCCAGGAAAGAGACTGTTAAGGTGATGAGACCCTAATAGTATAAGACTGACTAGGAGAAGGAAGATGATCATCTTAAATATTCCCTAAACTTTTCCAGTAGGTAACTATTTTGGTTTTATGTTCCCAGATTGGAGTCAGGCAGATAATATGCTAATCACCACCACTGTGAGTGTTAGTTATTATCTGAGTTCCCTTGCTGCAGCCAGTCACATAGAGTAATTTCTCAAGGTGACCAGAATGTTTTGGAACTAGTTAGGGAACTTGGATCTATTCACAGATTCATAGTCTTAGTTATAGAAAGGGGTGATACCCATATTGTCTCAATTCCTTGTTTTTCCATTGGAAAATTATTCCAGTAAGATTTTATAAATTACTAGAGATTATATAGCTAATTTTGAGCTCATTATATTATACTTTAGAGTACTATATGCACAACTTTTTTAGTGCATTTAAGTCTTAGATACTTTAGCTAGGACCTGCTCTGTATGTGTTTTTAATTTTTAGGGTGACAGTCTGAATTAGTCTCTAGCAACTTTTTCTAAATGTTTATATACAATATTTTTCATAGAATTGGAGGTAATTTAGATTATTTATTTAGTTTTGAAGTCCAACTAAACCTAACTTGGTCAGTTTGAATCTCTCAATGAACGGAGTAATTGTTCAGATACTGACTTATGTAATAATAGTTGATGAAAGAGTGGGCTGATTAGAAGTGACCTTGACCAGAAAGTAAAGCACTTACTGTTGGGAAGCAAATAGCAGTTAAAGGCTGAGTGAGCCAGATCACCTGGATTCCCATTGGCAAAGTTGGTTAATAACTCAAACCTGAACTTGGGCAAATTATTCCATTTTCTTAGTTTGCTTGTTGGTGAAGTGTGGGGATACTACACCAATCAAATGAGAGCATCCTTGTAAAACATCTGGGTGGTGCCTCGTTCATGACAGTCAGAATTGTGTGATTAGTACTGTTGTTTTTAATCTCCTAAGTGCCCATATACCTTACTGTCACAGGTCAATTACAACTCTTCAAATCTAACCATCACTACTTAAACATTTTTTAAGTTCACTATTATATGGAAATTAACATAAAAGTAGGTTTTTCTTAAGCAATTCAGGTTAAGAAATATATTTGCCTTCAGTTAACCAGGAGTTAGTGCAGAATATAATGTATCTGTGGACATTTGTGTTACAAAGTTTCTGTATTTTTATTTTTTATTTTTATTTTTAACAAAGAGGAAGGAAGGGGAAGGAGAAAGATTCTCTCTCTCTCTCTCTCTCTCTCTCTCTCTCTCTCTCTCTCTCTCCAGATTTCCTTCATTTTTACCTAATGTTCTTTTTCTCTTTCAAGATCTCATTCAAGATACCACATTGCATTTAGTTGCCATTATCTGTGTAATTTTTAGCAGAATCACCTTAAATTAGACACACTTACTGGCAGAGGATATTTTATTCTCAAACTTTAAAGCTATACCGGGGTGTAGGCATACTGTGTTACTAAAAATGCTCTCAAGTTGAAGATAGTTGACCTTTACTTTTACTTTTTTTTTCTTTATAAGGAAAGGTGCAGGCAGCAATGAAAGCAAACAGAAAGGCAGCAGGAAGAGAGAGGAAAAAGAACCATTTTATTTAATTTTTTAATTGTACATCTTGGTTGTTCCCCCGAGGGACCCAGGACACCTGGGTCCTTGGGATATATGTGGACTGTGTCCAGCATACTTAACCACTAAGCCACCAGAATGCACCTAATTTTATTTTTAATGACCCTGTTACAATTGTAGTAAGTAGTCTGTCTTTCTTTAATTATGACTTCGATACTGGAAAGTATCAAAATGGAAAAAATCATTTTGGTCAATTCTGTCATGTGATGGAATCTATCTCATTGTGTCCAAGTGAGTTGATAGAAATTACTCTACCTTTTAATTGGCAAGAATAATTCTATAGTCACTCTTTTCAGATGTTTCACACGAACTGTAGTATTTAGTGTGTGAGGTAGGTAAGGACCTATCGCAGTTTTGAAGATGAGGTAATGGAAACAGGTGAAGTGACTGGTTACAGATGGCATATCCCATAGGTGTCAGAGGCAGTCTCAAGTGCCTCCAGTCTTCTCACTCCAGTTTTAGTATCCTTCCCGCTTTGTTGTTGCAAATAGTCTGTATAAAATGAGAAAGTAGCAAGTGGTCTTCTCTAACAAAGTTGTTTCCGAATTTATTAGATTAATAAAGGATGATTAGTTTGTTTACTTATACATCAACTTGGGATACTTCTAATTAGAAATTTTCAACATAGAAAACATGAAAGTTGGTGCGTCCTGGGGGAGCAGTGGTTAGATCAATCGCCTCTGAAGGAGCAAGCCACGTATCCCTGGGTTCGCGTCCCGGGTTCGATTATGAGCAGCTAAATAAAAATAAGATAAAGGTGTTTCCTCCTCCTCTCTCTGCCTGCCAGCCTGCCTGCTTGCCTTCATGCCTACCTGCTCCATTCCTTTAAAAAAAAACCAACAAAACCTTGCCTGAGATTCCACCACGGGAAGAAGCAGAGCAGGGACAGATCTGGGCTCTGGAGTCCATGATCCTTCCCCTGTCCTCCTTTCCACCTGCCTCACCACGTTCCTACAAGCAGCAGCAAGGAGAGACAGTGTGGGTAACTGCAAACTCGAAGTCAATGGTTCTCAAAGGCAGTCCAGGACCCACGTGGGGCGGAAGACTTCATAATCACAATGCTGTTTTCATCGTAAGAGAAGGACATCTTTTCGTGCCTGTACCTTACAAGTGTGAAAAGTAATACAAAGGTCATCATTACGGTTCTGATTCCACATGGCAACTAACTAAGAAACTATTACTTGAGTTTCAATATTATAAAAATTAATATCTCTACAATTCAAAAATGTTATTGAAATACTCCTCCCTTTTCTAAAAACATATCATTCCTACCTGTACCTTTCCTTAAAAAATAAAAGGAAAAGAAACCATGAAATGTGATTCCATAAAATGTTTAAAATATTTTTTCCTACTTTAGAGTCTTCTTGAATCACAGGCATAGTTGTTAGCATCTAAAACATGTAATATATCTGCCTTGGAACTTTTAATGTCTTCTGTAGTTCACACATTTCCCTTTATCAGACTTGCTTCCTCTAGTGCTGTGCATTAGAATAGGTATATTTGCTTATCAGCAGTTAGCACATTTTTTCTGTGGAGGATCAGAGAGTAAATATTTAGACTTTTTGGGCCATTTGTACTCTGGCAACTCTTCAACTCTGACATTGTAGCGTGAAACCAGCCATTGATAATATACAAGCAAACAGACATGACTGTTCTTATAAAACTTTATGCAGATAGGCAGCAAGTTGAATTTGGCCCACAGGCTGAAGGTTGCCAGCCCCTGCTCTACACTATGTTAGAAGGGTACAGAAATCCTGTGTGCTTTATGTCAACGAAAATTTCCCCATGGAGTGCTGATGATGTCTTCAGAGAATGAGTTGAAATGCTTAACATACTACTTAATATGCATGGAGTTCACCTATTTTATTTTTGTGCAAAATGTGGTGAGTGGTGCTGAACTTAATATTGAAGATTTTCAAAGTCATTTTTCACTAAAGAAATCATTAACTAGAAAATGCTTGCAAATTTCAGGGGAAATAGTAGTGTGCATAGGGGCCCGTGTGGGGTTCACGGTCATGGGTTCAAGGTGACATCAGCATGGTTGTATGTGTTTGTTTCTCATCCACGGGTGTAGAGTAGGAGTAACTAGGACATCGTTTTTTAACTGGGATTGTGGTTTAGTCAAATGAGAAAGACAAATAGTGTTAGAGTGGTTGACAGTGGGATTTATGCTAGCTAGGTAAAGAATGGAATCAAAGACCAGGAGGGAGTGAAGGTTAGAAAAAAGGATTAATGACTTGAACGTCTTGGTGGGGTCAATAACCATTTGAGTTTTAGGGTGTTGGAGGAGTGGAAAGACTAATATATGACTGGAACAAGTAGGGGTAGTAGTAGTAAGATCTGATGGTATGAGATTCAAAACTTTGATTTTTCATGAGGAGGAAGTGAGAATGGTCTGGAAGTGGTCCCATGAAGTGAAGGGTGTGGGTAGAAAACAACTCTACCTGAGAGGTTTGAGAGAAGGCTGTGATTCTGGGGGAAACAAGAAGGCAGAGTAAACCTTTCCAGAAATGTTCAAATGATAGGTTTTGTGATGATGGAACTCATGCTGCAAGGGACACTGAAAAGAAGAAAAGAAGTGCGAAGGGCACGTGAAGTTGGAAGAGCTTGTCTAAGGATGAGGGTCTGCAGGAGGAGGGATAATTTAGGGGGTCTGGACTTTTTGTTGTAATTGACATGAGCAGGGACTGTCTAACAAACAGGCTGTTGGCCCAGGGTGGATTTTGCTGAAGTTGACTGTAAGGATTGAGGGGAGGGAGACAATTATCAGGCTTTCATTTGACTCCTTTTGAAAGCCTGGAGAATTTATCAAGGGTTGGTCTTAATTGAGAACAGAGGCTCCCCTTTGACTTCTACATATGATTTAGTCTGTTATGGCACTTCAGGACAGTCATTATAGCTTTTAAAAGGGATTCAGGAGGAATTGGAAAGATTTATATTGAAGTGGTGCTTTGGAAATGCCAACCTGTTAGTGAAGGATAGATTGGAAGAGAAACTGTAGGTTGGTTTTTTGTTGTTGTTGTTTTCAGTTGTCTGGATTCCTGGGACTGGGTTTGCTTATTTGCAAAGAAATTAGAGAGAGACAGATATGAGAGTATAAAGTGGCACAGACTTGCTGCTGAGAGAAAGGATGAGCCTACATTTGAGGTAAGGGATGTGTCAGACAAAGCATGACAGGAAGATCTGGGGTTTGGGTGGACATTGGTGCTTTTTTGGAGATTTTGAATCATAGCTAATAGGATTGTTATTTCTTCTGTCTTCATACTTGTCGTTAGTTACTTATTCCTGGCCTCATGGCTAACTAAGCTTTATGAGGACCAAGGCTGTGTTTGTTTTGTCCTGCACTGTGCCTGGCACAGTGAAGATACTTAGGAAATACTTGTTGCTTTAAATTGGAGAAGGTAGTTTTTAACAGCCTTTTTAATTCTAAGATATTAATCTTAATTCTAGAAAGAAGGCATGAAGAATTAAAAAAAAATTTATTTTCATTTATTTTTTTAAAGGAAAGGTGCAGGCAGGAATGCAGGCAAGTAAGCAGGCAGGTAGGAAGAGAGAGAAGGAGGAAGAAGCATTCTTAATTTTATTTATTTCAGTTGTTCACATTGGTTGTTCTCCTCAGACCTGGGACACGAACCCTGGTCCTTGGGATGTATGTGGACTGTGCTCCTTAGGAGGTGGATAACCTAACTCCACCAGGGCTCACCAGACAAAATGTTTAGTAGTTGAGAGTGAGGGCTCTTGGAGTCAGAAGTGAGTCAGTGCGATCTTGATGTAGCTACTTAACTAGTTTTATCAATACTTTTCTAAGATGTCAAATGAGGATGAGAGCCCAGTTATCACCTGGGATTCAGTGAAGGAAAAAGATAGCAGTGCCTAGCAAATAAACATTAGTTTGATATATTATTCCAGTTATCATTTTCAGGAAGCTGGTTTATTTGGTAATATTTGTACTTTTCTGTTTTCTCCAGGATGGCAAAATTTCTCCATTTTTAGTTATTTAAGTCTACATTTATTTAAGCTATGCCTAGTGACTGTTAACCTATCTATGTTATGGTGGTCTTAGAAGAGCTGAACAGCTTTACAGATTTTATAGGCCTTTTAAAATCTCAGATCCTTTTCTGCAACTGCCTTTCTTTTTTTAAAGTGGAAGGCAGACATTAATGAAGGCAGGTAGGCAGACGACAGGAAAGAAGAGAGAGGAGGAAGAAGCATTTTTATTTGTTGCTTTGCTTGCCCTCGCTTCCTCTACATGTGCGGCCCCTCCCCTGAAGGTTGAGGATCCTGCACCGCAGGTTTCACATGATTATACCCAGGTCACTGCAGTAGCACCTGAGCCACCAGGCTGTACCACAGCTGTCGTTTTTTATTTCAAAGGAAAAGTACAGGCAGGAATGAAGGCCAGCAAGCAGGAAGGAGGGAGGAGAGAGAGAGAGAGAGAGAGAGAGAGAGAGGAGGAGCAAGCACTTTATTTTATTCATTTGTTCAACATTGATTCTTTCTCCAGCTCCAGGTCTTGAACTAAGGACCTTGGGGTGTGTGTGGGCTGCACGCAGTTTAACCCGCTAGGCCATCAGGGCACTCCAACAACTGTCATTCTTCAGTAGTGTGACCTATTTGGTATTATTTTGTGTGTGGCTACCTGCATTGAGTTGAGTTAACTTTTTGAGATTCTTTTCTCCTACCAGCCATCAGCTAGGATGCAAAGTTAAGTTAGTTCTTATCCTGAATGTTTATAGTTTAATTGGAGACTATTCTGACATGTGCTGTTTATTGTATAAAATAGTATTTGGAATATGAATTTCATTTAGGTAACCTTGGGCAAAAATATAGGTCAGAGTTCATTCATTTAAAAAAAAAATTTTAAAGGAAAAGTGCAGGCGGATATGAAAGTAATAATAGACAAACAGGTAGGAAGAGAGAGGAGGAAGAATTTCCGTTTATTTTTCATGTAGTTGTTCACTCTGGTAGTTCCCCCCACCAACCCCCCTCCCCCAGCTCAAACCCAGGGGCATGTGGCCTGTGTCCCTTGGACATGGTTGACCCAACAGCTGCTTCACCTGGACAGATCTTACTCATATTTTCAATTGCTTGCATTTTATTGGGTGGTTTGCTGACTCTTTCCTCTTTGTGTGTGGTAAGGAGAATTATATATATTTAGATAATGATTTTCTTTTTCAGTTTTGTTTTGTAAGGTCACTGCCTGTTTTTGACAGCGTTTTGACCAGCTTATTGTAGAAAGGAAAACCATGATAAAGCTTATTATTCTTGTACCTGATAAAGGAAAAAATGCTTAGCAAGTTTGTCTAGTGTTCTAGACACTTGTTTAAAACTTCTTTACAAAACTGCCTTTGAAAATATTTGGGATTGTTGAAGGATTTGGAAGGTGAGTTCTTGTTTAAATTAAGTGGAGTGTTAATTTCTTAAAATGAGGCCATATTTCAAGGTTTTAATTTCTAAATTGCCCAAATTAGTTCATGGGTTGCTGTGTCATTAGGAACATTTTATGCAGTCCTCTCTATCTTGAGCAGTATTTTGGTTATAATTAGGCTGAGCTTGAGATTAGGGGACCTGGCTAGGCTCCAGCAAACTCAGTAGTGTACTGGTTGAATTAAACTGTATTAAAGAAGCAAGAATGGCACAATTTGAGAATCTGTAAAATATTTTCCCTATATATTTATTAGGAAAAGTTTGTAGCAGAGAAACTGTTAAAAGAATAGTACATTGATCATTTATACCTACAGCCTAGATTCAACAGTTTACATTTTTCTGCATTCTTTTTTTGTTCTTAAATGTGTAGGCAAGACTGGAGGTTGAGCAGGCAGGCTGGCAGAAAGAGAGAGGGGAAAGAAGCATTTGTGTAATTTTAATTAGTTGTGTATCTTGGTTGTCCCTCTGCCCCAGGTCACCACCCCAGGTCCTTAGAACGTATGTGGACTGTGCTAACCAGAGGCTGTGGACTCAAACCACCAGCCCACCAGTGCACACCAGTGCATTCTTTTCATCTCTTACTTTTGTTGAAGGAGAGGTGCAGGCAGGAATGGAGGCCAGTAGGCAGGCACGAAGACAGGTGGAAAAAACACTGCACTTTATGATTTTTATTTAGTTGTTCACATTGGTCCTTCCGTAAAAATACTTCTTCTGTCGAGCCCTGGTGGAGTAGTGACCGGGTCATTTGCCTCCGAAGGCCACGCATGTGCCCTTGGGTTTGAGTCCTGGGTGGGTGGAAATAGCTAATGTAAAAAAAAAACTAAATGGAAATAAAATAAAAATGCTTTTTCCTCTCTCTTCCTGTCTGCCTGCCTTCATTCCTTCATTCCTTCATTCCTTCCTGCACCTTTTCTTTTAAAAAAAATGCTTCTCTTCCTCTCCTTTCCTTCTTTTTTCTTCTCTTTAGAAAAAATTGTTTATTTAAAAAAATTCATCAACTTTGAAAGAATGTATAAATTTTAGCCAGGTATATTGAATTTCTATATTTTGTCTTGACAGTAATAATGGTTGTCACGAAAATTGAATTTTAAACATGTCTGCAAAACTCTGAAGCAGGGACTTTTACAAATTTCCTCAGTGTAGTATGACAAAATAAGTGAATTAAAGGTACATTTATTTGGAGGGCTGTCTTTTTAAAGAAATTACAATATGCTGTGAGAGTTTAAAAAAAAAAAAGACCTGGAACTCTCAGTTTTAATGAGATAGACCTGCTTGTGTTTGAATTGAAATGGAGAAATTGGCATGTCCTGGTAGAGGAGGAGTTGTGTTTGCTGCCTCTGGCTGGCACAAACCACATGCATCCCAAGGACCCGGGTTCTCGTCCTTGGACAGGGGACTAGGGGGCAAGGAGGGGCCAAGGTGAACAACTAAATAAATAAAATACTTTTGTCTGCCTACACAATTCCTTTAAAAAATAATTTTATAAATAAATAAATAAATCCATTCAGGTCACTTATGAATCCAAATAAATCCATTCAGGTCACTTATGAATCTGGTTGATTGGAATGGTTCCCCCAGCCCACCCCGGCTTTACTGAGATGTAACTGACATAAAACATTGTGTAAACAAACTTAAGGCATCTAACGTGATGGTGATTTGGTGCCCGCATATACATGCAGTATGTTTACCATAGTCAAGTTAACGCTTCCTTCATCTCACGTAATTACCACGTTCCTGTTATATGGTAAGAAGATTAAAGTTTTCTCCTAGCACATTTCAATCATATATAATCATTGCATTTAGTATATAATCACAATGTTTAATTCTTAATGAGAAGTCTTTTTCTAAGTTAATGGCTGCTGTCTAGACACAGCATTGTGTTCTGTTATCTGAACCACAGGCGCTTCTCTTGTTGATAGAAGACATTTGTGGTCTGACAGGCATTTTAGGTTCAGGGTATTGCTTAAGTAATAATGCTTTAAAATATGTGTGTTACCAGTTTCTTTGGCTATAAGATAAACAAGAATTGTGTAATTTCATTCCTTCGGCAAATATGTATTCTATTCCTGTTGTGAAACACACCGTCTCCTCGGCGCTGAAATTGCACCTGTGAGTGAACAAAGCCGATGAGCCTTGGTGGCCCTTACCTTTTAGTGGGAGGAACCATACTCTGGAAACATGATGACCATCAAGTGGGTGTCTGTAATGTAACGCTAGATAGGGGCAAATGGTTTAAAAAGGCCAAAAGAGGAAATAGGAAGTGGTATTTTCTGTAGGAGAAAGAGTTGTCTGAGAGGATTTCGAAATAGACATGTGGGCAGAGAGACTTGATTGAAGCAAAGGCTTTAACCTGGCAAACCTACCTGGAGAGATAGTCTACCAGAAAGAAGGACCATCCGCAAACGCAGAGGCTTTGGGGAAGAGGCAGCTTGACCTGTTCAGTAGAGACCAGCCCGTGTGAGCCGCATGAGCCGCGGCGGATTGTAAGAGAGGAGACTGGAAGTAGCCAGTGGTACGTCATACGGGGCCTTCAGATTTTATTCTAAGTATGAAATAAGCTTCTCGATAGTTTCTGGTGGGGATGTAAAGAGATGTTGACTAGTTTTAAGGATAATCTATGTTCCGTAGAGAACAGACTCTAGAAGTACGAGAAGGGAAGCCGGGAGATAATTTAGGATAAGTGGTGGTTGTAGACTTCTGAGTAAGAGATGGTGCTGGGGGTGATGGGAAGCAGTCAATTTGACATGCATTTTGTGGAGTCAACAGGATATATTGACTGATTGCAACGTGAAGAGCAGTCAAGGAAACTCTAGTGGCTTTCTGAGTAGTGACTTTATCAAAAACTTTGTTTTCTTTTTTGCTTTTCTGTATTTACCAAATTTTTTGTTCTGAATCTGTAATAATAAGCATATATAATTTTTAAATTAGAGTTAACTCTGGTCCTAAAAGTAGCTTATTCTTAATGTGCTTTACTTTGATTTTGGAAAATAATTTAAGTGACATAACATTTTTAAATTTGTCATTTTACTCTTAGTGATCAGCCTTTGTACCTTCTCCACTTTTGAAGATGGTAAAGCTAGATATTCATACTTTGGCCCATCACCTTAAGCAGGAACGCTTATATGTAAACTCTGAGAAGCAGCTCATTCAGAGGCTTAATGCAGATGTGCTGAAGACAGCTGAAAAGTTGTATCGTACAGCTTGGATCGCTAAACAGCAGAGAATTAATTTGGATCGGCTTATCATAACAAGGTACAGAAAAGATTTTGAGATCTTAAATGTTATGAATCATGTAATTCTGTGCTAATTGCTAACTAAATGGGTTTATTTCCAACAAAGGGCATGGTGGTGTGATAGTTTTAAGTCAATGTTCAGGTGAAACTTTGCTTGTTTTATTATCTTAAATATTGTTGTAGAGAATTGTAACTGAAGCACTGATAATTTATACCCTATCAATTAACTTTGTACCTGTGTATATATAACAGTTTATTGTTACAGTGAATACATTATCTTATGTTATACTTACCTCTTAATATTTAATATGTATCTCCATGTTTTGATATTGTATATCTACTTTTCAATTTTAGAAATCTCATTTTTCACTGTATTAATATCTCACTGTTGTATTATCTCAAGAAATAATATTGAATCATAGTAACAATGATGACAAGGTATAACTTTGAGAAAAGAAGGCAAAACAGAACAGTGCGTACTGTATGAATCCATTTATATGAAATTCAAAAAGAGGCAGGACTATTCTTTGACAGTAGAAATCAGAATAATGGTTACTTCTTGATGCTTTTCATTGAGCCTGAATTAATGAGGAGTTTGTCCTTTGTATCTTGGTCTGTTTTTACACATTCAGATCCTGGTGGTCTGAAAGAGTTTCGTAATCCAGTCTGATTGCATTGCTGGGACTTTAATCAGCCCATATTCCCATGTTTAAGTATAGTAGATGTGTTATATTATTATTGTTATTTTATTTTTTGCTTGTTTGCTCTTTTTTTTTTTTAAGTGCTGAAGCTTCCCCTGCCGAATGTTGTCAACATGCCAAGATTTTGGAAGATACACAGTTTGTTGATGGATATAAGCAATTGGGATTTCAGGAAACTGCTTACGGAGAATTCTTGAGTCGATTAAGAGAAAATCCTCGTCTTATTGCCTCCTCTTTGGTGGCTGGAGAGAAACTCAATCAGGAGAACACACAAAGTGTTATTTACACAGTTTTTACCTCCCTCTATGGTAACTGCATTATGCAAGAGGATGAAAGCTACCTCCTTCAAGTTTTGAGATACTTGATTGAATTTGAACTTAAAGAAAGTGATAGCCCCAGGCGACTTTTGAGGAAGGGAACTTGTGCCTTCAGCATCTTATTTAAACTTTTTTCTGAAGGACTCTTTTCTGCCAAACTTTTCCTCACAGCCACTTTACATGAACCAATCATGCAGCTGCTTGTTGAAGATGAAGATCACCTGGAAACAGATCCAAACAAACTAATTGAGAGGTTCTCTCCATCTCAGCAAGAAAAGCTTTTTGGAGAGAAAGGCTCAGATAAGTTCAGGCAAAAGGTTCAAGAGATGGTAGATTCCAATGAGGCTAAACTAGTGGCTTTGGTGAACAAATTCATTGGTTATCTCAAACAGAACACATACTGCTTTCCACATAGTTTGAGGTGGATTGTGTCACAGATGTACAAAACTCTCTCATGTGTAGACAGACTGGAAGTTGGGGAGGTCAGGGCGATGTGTACTGATCTCCTGTTAGCCTGCTTTATTTGTCCTGCAGTTGTCAATCCAGAACAGTACGGAATAATTTCTGATGCTCCTATTAATGAGGTGGCAAGATTTAATCTGATGCAGGTATGCTGTTACTGTTAATACTAATGTGACATTCAGTTTACAATCTGTTAATAGGGCACTGCTACAAAATGGGTTGGGAACAGAAACTTTGTCTAATTCATATATTATCATTCCTTTTACTCACATTATTTTAAATATTAACTTTTTTTTTTTAAAGGACAAGTGCAGGCAGGAATGAAGGCTAGTAGGTAGGAAGACAGAGGAAGAAACATTATATTTTTTAATTTTTATTTATTTCACACTGGTTGTTTCCCACTGGACCTGGGTCTCAAAGTCAGGGGTATGTGGCCTGCGCTGCTTCAGAGGCAATTGAACTAATTGCCACTCCACCAGGGCACACATAAATATTACTTCTTATGAAATGAAAGCAATTGTATTGGGATTTTATTTATGTTTTATATATATATATATGTATATATATATATATAAAATTTATTTATTTATTTATTTATTTTGAAAGGATCGGTACAGGCAGGACTGAAGGCGGGCAAGCAGAAAGACAGAGGAGGAAGCAATATTTATTCAATTTAGTTGTTCATCTTGGTTGTTACCCCTAGCCCCAGACACGAACCTGGGTCCTTGGGATGTGTGTGGACTGTTCTGACCAGAGTCCGCAGGTTTAACTGTTAAACCATCAGGGTGCATCTGTATTGGGATTTTGAAATAGTATAATCAGAAAACACTTGTGTTAATTTTAACTGCCTGAGCCACAGTGGTTAGGTTTTAAATGTAATCCTCATAAACATGAATGTACGATTGATTAGATTTTCTAGAATAAAGCCATCCCTTTTCTATAATTTCAAAGTCCAGAATGATTGAAAACTGAGTACCTTTTATACTTCACTTGGTAGTAAAAACAGAACCTGGATTAACATGAAGCTATTAATAATCGTTATTCCATTTAGTGATACTGAATATTGATGTTTTACTGTAGAAATGTTAATTGTTTCATTAGAGTATGCCACTCTCTAGTCAATTCTGGATGTGCTACCTATGTGCACTAACCATTCTTTCTAGAATCTCCAGATTCTGAAATCTAAAACTCTTCTGAGCCCGAGTTTTTGGGTGTTTAATAGCATTTTTTTAATCATGTGCACTTCTGAAGTAATTTATTATTTCTTAAAGGGAGTCTTTTAATAATATCGTATACCCTGGAAATACTGTGAAGAAGAGACTGGGTTTATTTGGAATAGAATATATCTTTACATGATCTTTTTTTTTCAACTAAAGGAAGGATGAAGAGGAGGAAGTACTTTATTTGTATACTATTCTCTCCTCTGTCCTGGTTCTCAAACCAGGTTCTTGGACCTTACCTGTTCCATTCCCTCCAGCTGCCAGCTTAGCACCTGAGCCACCAGGATGCGCCAATTTATTTTTTTAATAAACTTTTTTTCATGATCAGTTCTAGCACATTGAGGTATTCAGCAATTAACTATATAAAAATCCCTGAAATAAATAAATTTTATTGTATATGAAATGGTAAACTTATAATAGTGTATTTATAGTTTTTAAATTTTGTCATTTCAATGCACAATGAATCACATATATTCAAAATGACTAAAAAGAGAGATTGTCCTAGATATTAAGAAGATGATGAAGTTTGTTAACTTTGCCTTGAAGAGAGTGGATTATTCAGTTCACTTTGGAGTAAAAAACTTGCTCTCTGAATTAATACTCTCTTTCCAAACAGCTTATGTTCTATAGGAATTGCTTGCTTTTAAATCCAGGGAAAAAAAATTCTACCTTAAGTACTTTATGAATGATATAGGAAAAATACCTTTAAATTAACTTGAAATCATTTGAATGAGTCAGTCAGCTTTTACAAATTAATTTAAAAAGTTCAAAACATGAAGACTACAATATCAGAAACAGGTATTGCGCTTTTATTTCCTAATATCAATATAATGTATATTAAGGAAAAATTAGAACCAGAATGTCTACTTATTCTTGACAACTCAACTTAAATATAATAAAAGCTGACTGACAGAGACAAGATTTAAAATATATTGAACTCTATTTTGTATGCCTAGGCAGGAGGTGTGACCGTCCTGTGAAACAGATTTTCAGAACGGGATGGGATGCCTTTGTAAGGGATGCTGTAAGTACCTCCAGCCCATCTCGCCCTTTGCTTTTGGTTGCAGGTCGGCCGCCTGTTGCAGCAGTTAGCCATGACCAGCTCTGAAGAGGGGGATCCTCGGACCAAGAACAGCCTGGGGAAATTTGACAAAGTAAGAATAATACTGTGTCATATGAAATACCACTTATGGAAAATTCTGCCCTAGTATGAGGGAACCTAACTATTCTCTTTATAAAAGCTTGTCTTTCGGTAATGAATAAATTACATTTTCTTTTCAAATACCCTTGTTTAGCTAGAGGATAGTGTTGAATCAGCAGCATTTGAAAAGATGTTACTAAAGATCATTGCTTTTCACAGATGTGTTAAGAAGATGCCATTGTAATGAGAATCAAAGAGCTATTAAGATTATTTTGTAAAGCTTGGTTTTTAAAAATTGTCACTAATTCAAGTCTATGGCTATATGAATCAGCAGTATTTAAATAATTTTAAGTGTATTTCGTAAGTCAACATTTATGGCTTCGTTCAATTTAATTAAGCAAAATTTTAATCATATTTAAAGTAGGCTGTACATTCAACTTAGTTTGGAATTCAAAGGATATACAGTGAAATTTCCCTTCCACTTTTGATTTCTAGCTTTTACTTTCCCTCACAGAGGTTCTTGATGTTATCAGGCCTTTGTATATCCTTCTAGAGGTCAATCTGTATGCAAGCAAATGCCTACATTTATTCTTTCTCTTCTCCCATTCCTTTTCACAATGGTAGGGTAGTGTGGACTGCTTTGTGTCATGTGTGTTTTGCTTACCAGAATATCTGATAGGTAATCATATCTCAATTAACGAAGTGTTTAACTTTTTTAAATGTTGGGGTTGATACAGTTTCAGGAAGGAACTTTTTGCATGCTTGTCCATCTTAGGCAGAAATTTTGTTTCCTTATTTTAAAAAGGAAGTATTTCACTCAGATCTTTTCCTTTCACAGAGTTGTGTGGCTGCTTTTCTTGATGTTGTGATCGGGGGCCGTGCAGTGGAGACCCCTCCAATGTCCTCTGTCAATCTTCTGGAAGGCTTGAGCAGAACCGTGGTTTATATAACCTACAGTCAGCTTATTACTCTGGTGATGGTTTTATTCTTTAATAAATTTTCTCAACAGTCATTATCTAAGCATCGGCGAATCAGATGAACACGGGGAGCTAATGTTCTTTCCCCTTGTCAGGTGAACTTTATGAAGAGTGTGATGTCTGGAGACCAACTGAGGGAAGATAGAATGGCTCTTGACAATTTATTGGCAAACCTGCCCCAGGCAAAACCAGGAAAAAGCAGCAGTTTAGAAATGACTCCCTACAGTACTCCTCAGCTGTCTCCAGCAACCACTCCAGCCAATAAAAAGAATCGATTGCCAATAGGTAAAGAGAACTTTGCATATTGGGGTTTTTCCTTACATTTAACGTCCTTCGCTACTGCCTGTTGTTTGAGAATGTAGTTTCAAATAATTTGTAAGACTCTTTCTGTTCATGTTTATCGATAATAATTCAGTTGTTTCTTTTTTTAAAATCACACTAGATTAGTTAAGGTTTACAGTCGACTTTTTACTATATAGATAGACTTTTCATAATTAACTGAAATCAGACCACCTGTAGTTTACTTTGTTTCTATTTTAGTATCTTGGGAACATTTGAAAATGTTATTTAAGGAGTCATTTTTTGAATAATGTAGACTTGTCCTTTCTACAAAGTTCTAAATATTTTTATAAAATGATATATTAGAAGTTGCTGGTGCACCCTGGTGGAGCAGTGGTTAGTTAGGTCAGTTGCCTTCGAAGAAACAAGCCATCTACCCTTGTTCTCAAATCCTGGATGGGGTGGGGTGTGGGGAGCAACCAGTGTAAACAACTAAATGAAAAAAAATAAAGATGCTTCTTCCTTCTCGCCCCCTGGCTGCCTGCTTACTCACCTTCATTTCTGCCTGCACCTTTTTTGGGAAAAAAAAAAAGTTGCCATCAGTAAAGTGGAAAATACTGTTCCTTTTTTCCCATAATTATTAATAATATCAGTCTTTTATTAACTGAGCTAAGATATAAAATAAAGCAAAGCTTTTATGTTGTCAAGTTTATTCATTTGTTTAATAGGTTTAATGAAACTTTATTTGCAATAATAAAGCTCTTTTACACACACACACACACACACACACACATATTATAAGCATATAGCATATGCCAGGCAAGAGGTAAGTTCTTTATAGATGTCATCTCATTTAATCAACGTAACAATCCTGTGAGAGTAGGTATGATCGCTATCTTGTAATTGGGCACTGTGTTAGCCACTGAATACAAAGACCTTTTGGACAGCCTTCACGCTTGGGTTAGTTGCTCATAGTCTAGTTGGGGAGAACAGGAAGAGACCAGCACTATGGTGTACTATGTCTCTGGTGGAGATAATCATAGTTAGTCTTGGGAACACCAAATTTAGGCAGGTGGTGATAGTATCAGAAGATCCTGGGGCAGATGAAGCCTACGCTTTCTCTTGAAGGATGAATGGGACCAAGTAAACAAGATGAGAGAATATTTAGGCCAAGGGAACAGAGTATTATAGTGCCAGATTTTAAGAATAATGAACTCTGTCACAGTAAACATTAATCGTTACTGTGTTTTTTACATTTAGAAGAATGGAATTTCATTTTTAAGCTTTTCCTGAGCTTATTTGTTAAGAACTGCCTGAATCTTAAAGTTAATCTAACTTATATTTAACAATGTGGCATTTTGTCAACAGGAATGCGACATCGTATTCTTAAGGTTATGACTTACCATCCCAACATATTAATTTTCAGAATTAGAAATAGAAAACAATGATGTTTTATATCAGTGATTTGTAGTAAGTAACTTGCACTTTGCTAATATGAAAAAATAGATGATTTTTTGTTGATTTTTCCTCATTTACACACTTCTGTACGTTAGCACTTCCCTTGTCATCCGCAAGTGTCATTATATATGGGTCTAATGGAGAGTAAATTTCAAATGTTTGCCCAGTATTATTTTGTACAGTCACATGACCTAGTCATTGCATTTATTTCATATTTTAAAAATATGTCCATTGTTCAAAGGGCTGATTTTCTTTCTGTTTATTGCTTTTGCAACCCAGGACAACAGTTAGCAGCCATCACTGCCTGGGATTCCTCAGCCACCAATCTTACCGCTCATATTACTCTAGTAACCCCATTTGGTGGGTAATAGGCTGTTCTTCCTCTTCTTATAAAACATTTATTTAAGAAATAGTATATAAAAGTGTGTTCCATGTGCATGTTGCTTTGTGTAAATTGCTGCATTCGTTTTGATTACTTGCATTTTTATAAGTTATAAAAAAGTTTATTGAGTCATATAGTTGTTATGAAGTTTAAGTTTACAATTCAGTAGAAGATGGTGAGCACCTAACAGTGTGAGTTGACTTGTTTTAGACTTTTGAAAGTTGATGTGTGTTCTGAATTTTGAAAGTAAATGCGATTAAGGACCAGATACAGCATTGTTTATATTTCTATCTTCAGGTATCTCAGCTTTCACTCACAGTGAAGTGAAAGACTTTTGTAGTTATAGAGAGTTTTTGCTTTATGTCTTTACTTTTTATTATTTTGCGTTAAAAGAGATTTTCAATGTAGTATTCTGGGTATATTGAATTTTATTGCTTTCTGAGAAAAAAAAAACTCACATTAGAGAAACTTTCACACATTAACACTTTCAATGTCTGAACATTCTTGAAGGATATAGTAAAGATTATTTTAGAAAAATTATTATAAGTAGGAACAAAGCATCCCTAAATAATTAGATCCTTTATTAACTAGAATGTTCCCATAAAGCAGAAAGGAAATTATATTTAAACATAGGGAAATCTCTTTGGAAAGAGCTTATTTTAGTACATTTCAGGAAGATTTCCATGTGACACTTCAGTATTAGTGTGAGACACTAGTATGGCATTTAAACCATTCTATAGGAGAAATAGTTGAAGGTATCTTAAGAAGGTAAGAACTAAGATAATGCTTTCTTGCTCCTGTCCTAACTTGATGGGAGTGTGTGTTCTGCTCCTGTGACCCTCTGTGTCACTCTGTCAGGTGAACACGGGTCATTGTTTTTGATGATCATGTTTGAAAAACAGTCTATTAGTCATCGCTAGAGTAATTGAGAAGTTCTAGTTTTTTTCTTATCCATATTTTCACCATTTTTTATGCATGCGCAGATGTTCTACATTAATAGAAAATTTTTGTATTTAGTGTGCCATTTTCTTCATTTTTTTTTTCTCTAAATTTCTTTGAATTTTTTTTATTAGCAACTCGGAGCAGAAGCCGTACTAATGTGCTAATGGACTTACATATGGACCATGAAGGATCATCTCAAGAAACCATACAGGAAGTACAGCCAGAAGAAGTGTTGGTCATTTCCTTAGGGACGGGTCCCCAGCTTACTCCAGGGATGATGTCAGAAAATGAGGTATGAATGTATTGTTATATCTGTCTTATAGCAGTCAATGTTAAGACATTCACATTTTATTTTTCTCATTAATGGTCACTTGCTTCTATACATCAATATGCATTTAATGAATATTTTTCATTATCTTTATATACTGTGAATGATTCTGGAGGCTCTTCACCATACGTCTGTGGTATTGAATTTTTTTAAAGGAAAGGTGCAGGCAGGAATGAAGGCAAGTAGGCAGGCAGGAAGAGAGAGGAGAAAGAAGCACTTTATTTTATTTAGTTGTTGATCTTGGTGGTTCCTGCTTGCCTCAGATTTCAGACAAGGTCCTTTGGATAAATATGGACTGTGCCAGTGGACTTACCCACTGTGCCACCGGGGTGTGCCTGTCGCAGTGAATTTGTTGACCAGGTCCACACCAATGGGGGTTTTCCTAATAGTAGTGGACACAGAAAGCCAGGAATGTGGTGTGGAAATGGAAGAGACTTTTTCAGTGACCTATAGGAAATGTATTATGTTTATGTCTTTCTATATACAAGTGGTATTTTTGCTTTAAAGAGCCAAACTTTATATAGAAATACTTTTTATTCATTAGTAGAGTTAGAAGTATTGGAAGCGATACTGGAAGGGAAACTAAGAAACTAAAATATTTTGAAGAAGTGACATTAGGGTCAGGTATTGTAATCAGTATTAAGATATTTATACACAGAAGAGCTGGACAGAGGCAAAGGAAGAAGAAATCTTGACTCTGAAGGTAGAAGCTGCTGATCACAGATTGCTGCCTCCTGAAGAAGAAGCAGTGTCATGTGTTCAACAGTGACTGCTTATTATCGAGGAAAATCCATTCCTGGATGGGAAGGAGAGACCAGATAATACAGGAACCGCTTTATTATTATGTTAAGGTGACGAATAGCATTATAATAAAGCTGCGTGTGAATGGTGGCATAATAGGTAGGAACGAACACTGTCAGACTCCAAAATTGTATGTCTCCACACATCCACAAAAAGTAATAAGCTGGCAAGACCTGCTAGGATCAACTTTTTAGGAACTCTGGATTATAATAAGAAAAATGATGACGTGCCCTGGTAAATCATTTGTTAGGTCAGTTGCCTCTGAAGGCGCACAGGCCACATACCCCTGGGTTCCCCTGGTGGGGAAACAATCAGTGTGAACAACTAAATAAAAATAAAGATGATGCTTCCTCTCTCCTTCCTGCGTACCTGCCTACTTCCCTTCATTCCTGCCTGCACCTTTCCTTTAAAAAATAAATTAAATAAATAAATAAAAGATAAAAACCCAGGAAAATGCTTACTGAGAAAAAAATTGTTGAAATTTGGTAGGAGCTCTGTGGCATTTTACCTTACCCTATTGCCATCCTCCAGTTCTCAGCTCAGACAGCCCTGAATGTAGCAAACTATCTTCCTTCTTGTGCAGGAGGCTGGTACTAGGGGCAAAGATTTGGACCTTATTCTCAGTGAATTACAGTTTCTGTATTGGATCTGTCTGCTAGATCCCTGAAGGGTCTGCTCGGGGGCTTGTCTTTTTAGCTACCTTGGCTCTTTCCCAGCGCTGAGGCCGCATCACAGGTAGATTTGTCAAAAGCGTTGTGACAGCGCATATGTTAATTGGTGTCATCTGGAGCAAGTGATAGCAGTTGGGTTAGCAGTAGACAGACCCAAAGCCTGGAAGGAAGAGCCTGAGGAGGAAGATCTGGAAGTTAGAAGAGCTTTGAAAAGTTCCCTCTGTTCTTGGGACTCTAGAAGGCCAGAATTGGTCATGTGCTCAGTGACGACATTAGAAGACCCTAGGCCCCCACCTCTGGCTCACCTTCAGGCTCCCCATAGGAAGGAAGTGAAAGCTAAAATAAGCTGAGCCTGCAAGCTGTGTTTTTTTTTTTTTTTTTTTTAAAGGAAAGGTACAGGCAGGAATGAAGCCGAGTAGACAGGCAGGCAGGCAGGAAGAGAGAGGAGAAGAATCATTTTTATTTTATTTGTTTATCTTGGTTGTTTCCCCAGGCCCTGGGTCTTCAACTGGGGTCCTTGGGATTCGTGTGGACTATACCCTGTGGACTAAACCACTAGGCTATCAGAGTGTACCTCATTTTATTTTTTAGTTTATCTTGGTTGTTCCCCTCCACCCCCAACCCTGGCCCTAGGACACGAACCCGGGTCTTTGGGATGTATGTGGATTGTACTTCACTGGAGGCAGTGGACCCCACCACTACTCCATCAGTGTGTACCAACTATCTACATTTTGAAGGATTGTCCCGATACAGAGCCAGTCTGCAAAGACTTGGGAAAGTTGTGTTTATATTTTGGATTCTAGGTGTTGAATCTGTGAGACCATTTGTTGACCACTAATCTGATGGAACAGACTTCATTGGCCGTACATGACAAAAAATGCAGGCATTACATAATTCAAAACGTCTTTTAAATAGTAACTCGAAACAGTATAAAGAAAGGGAGCCCTAGTAAAGGTAGCTACTAGGTAAATATGAAAGTCTGTTGATTAGAGTTTTGGTTTGTACTTTTGCTTGCGTTACAGAGCAGTGCATAAAACAACATGGATCTGTGACAATGGGCAGAGTGTAGAGTGGAGAGATGTAATTTTTGACAATGGCTACATAAAGTGTCAACAATGTAGAAACTGTTTCCACATAGTACTGATACTACTTCGGACTAAAGTGTTATAAATTAATATATTGTAATCCCTAGGGTAATCACTAAGAAACTAAAAGCTACAGTAAAAGAAATGAGAAGGGAATCAAAATAGAACTAAGTACAAAAGATGTCAATAATGGAGAATAGAGGAACAAAAACCACATAATACATGTAGAAAACAGAAGACAACAGACCTTCCTTATCAATACTTATATTAAATGTAGATGACTATTCAATTAAAAAGTAGAAATTCAGAATTGATTAAAAAACACACCACGATGATCCAACTGTTAACCAGCAAGAGACTTGGTTGGTTTATTGGTTGATTGAGCAAATGCTGTTTGTTTATATATTGAGATAATTTAGATTCTTTTCTTCTTTCTGTCAGTATGGCAACTTTCCCCAGCTTTATTGAAGTATAATTCACGGTTAAAAATATATATGTATTTACAAAATAATTACCTTAAATCCAAAGACTCAAATATATTGAGAGGATGGAAAAAAATATTCCATGCAAGTTATACTCAAAAGAGAGCTGGAGTAAATTTATTATTGTTAAACAAAATAAATGTTAAGTCAAAATCACTAGAGAAGACAGACATTATCACACGTTGACAAATGGTCAACCCAGTAAGAATATAGAGCAATGATAAATATGCACACCTAATAATAGCCCCGATAGCCATGAAGCAAAAATGGACGGAACTGAAGGGAGAAATAACAGTTCTGCAATAATAATTGACTTGAATACTCTACCTTTAATAACATACAGAACAACTGGACAATAAGATTAGTAAGAGGACTTGAAAAATTCTCTAAACCAAGTAGACCTAACAGATGCAGCTGGAGCACTCCAGACAACTATGGCAGAACTTCTTTTCAAGCGCATTTGGAACATTCTTCAGAATAGACCATCTGTTAGGCCATACGGCAAGTCTTAGTAAATCTAAAAAAGGTTGAAATCATGCAAACTATATTCTCCAACCACAATGAAATGGAAATCAGTTACAGAAGGAAATTTGGAAAATTCACAAATATGTGGAGATGAAACAGCACTCTTAACCAAGAAGATATCAAGGTAACTTAGAAAATACTTTGAGAGGAGTAGAAAGGAAGACACCATGTAATGAAACTTTTGGGTGAAACCAGTTTACAGAGGAAAATTCATAGCTGTGAACACTATGCAAATAAGAAAGATCTTAATCAATAACCTTGCTTTCCACCTTAATGAACTAGAAAAAGCCATATGAAGTTCAGCTCATTTTGTAAGACAAAAACTGTTGAATGTCAGCATTTTCATTAGCTTCAAACTGATTTATCTTAAAATATAAAGGGTTCCATGTGCAAGCAGAGTTAGATATATTTCTGTGGTACCAGACGGCAGACTCAGAGATTGTAATTAGTTCAGGAAGGCAGACTCAGTGAGGGAGCTCTTTGTCCGCTGCAGTCTTTGCATAGTGGCTTCACAACATCGTCACTGTTAACTGAAGCAAACGTCACTGAACATAATGCGGCACATTGTGTTATGGTGCAGCTAGGAGTTCTTATTTGGGGAGGAGGTTGGACTAGGTGAATCTTTTTTAGTGCAAGTGGTTGGAATTCTGGGTAAGATAACTCTTTCTTTGGGGTTGTCCCCATGCATTGTAGAATGGTTTGTCATGCCCCTGTGACTGTGTGCCAGTAGAATTAGCCATTCACTGTGACAACCACAATTGCTCTGCTTTCTTCCAAAAAGCCCCTGGAAAGCTTTCAGCTCCCAATTGAAAAACACTGGCCTAGATGAACTCAGAATTCTTTCAGCTTTGAGATGCTGTGCTTTACAGACCCTGGTTTAGGATATGTGACTAATTTTGAACAATAGGTTCTGTAATGGATTACAAAATTGCTTGCTCTTGCATATAATTTGGGGAAATATCTTCATTGTGGTCTGATTCTTTTGTATTAATTTATAACCATTCTTTAGACCTTTAAAATGGATTTTCCTTGAAGTGTGACACATTTTTCACTGTGATGAATTTAAAGGTCCAAGTTATCTTAAAAATACAAAATAGGTGAAGGTGTGAAGCCCACACCTAGGGTGCAGTCCACATACAGCCCAAGGACCTGGGTTCAAGGCCTGGGGCTGGGGGTGGAGGACACAACCAAAATGAACAACTAAATAAATAAAATGCTTCTTCCTCCTCTCCCTGCCTGCCTGCTAGATATATTGCCTGCCTTCCTTCCTTCATTTCTAAAAAAAATAAAAAATTTTGTCTGTGTTAATTTCTTTTTTAAAAAATCAAACAAAAAATAGACTTTTAGTTAATAAAGTCAAATTAATAATGGTTAAAAGAAGAGGGGAGGAGGAGTAGAGGGGATCAGTTGGTGAAAAAAGCTTAAATGGTGGTGGTAAACAACTATTAAATACAGGTACTGATTTACAGTGATGCACATTTAACCTTTATCATGCTAAGACATAATGTCCCCTTAAACATTTTTTGATTTTTTAATACTTTTATTAAAATTTTAAATTATTGATATTTATTTTTCTGCATTCATTTTTTAATATTGACAGTGCATCTCAATCTGTATTTCACACCACACCCTCCACCAGAGTTCCAGGGTCCTTTGCCACCACCTCTTCTCTCGTCCTCCCTTCCTTCCTCTTACCCACTGGCAGTCATCATCTGTGTCCTGTTAGTTTTTCTTGGGTATCTGTTGTTTGATTTCATTATATTCTTCCCAGGAGTGAAGCCATCCTTTATTTCTCTCTCTTCTTTCTGACTTTTTCACTTAACGTGATCCCTTGTCTGCATTACTTTCAAGCAAATAAAAAAAATAAATTCTACTTTTAAACAGCATTAAGCATCACATGTGTAAGTACACACAGCTGTTGAAGCTGGAATGTGCACATTTAAATGGGGATCAAAACAGCATCTGAAAGAGTTTGTTTCCTTTGTCTAAGTGAGGAACTATTCTTCCTTACATATTCCAGCAGCAGCAAGGGAGCCAGTCTCTGTGAGTTCAGGTTCCAAGTGTGTGGAGCATTTTGTGTGACTTCAGCAGCAAAACACTCAGTTCTTCATTAATTGGAGAACTGCACACAAAGCTGAGTTATGAGGCCTGTGGGGAATGAGAATAATTGTGTTATTTGGATGTCATCTAACAAATAGAAAATGTTATATAAAAAAATTATCTGTCAGCTGGATATGGCCGTGAAGGCAACTTCAGCTACCTATGTGGACTTTGATGATTAGGTGGTGAGTCAGAGTAGACTGATTAAATACCAGGGCTACAAGAGAATTCGTGTATGTACTTTCTTTTTGTTGAATTAGTTTATTAACTTTTGAAACAGATGCATTGCAAGCTTGATGTTGCTTTACTTTACCACATGCGTAAGTGCATCTTTATTTAATCCTCAGTATCTTGCCTACGTACGGTTACTCTCGTCATTTCATAGAGGAAGAGACTGAGGCTTAGAGAACTCAAATACCTTAGCTCAGGTTACATAATTCATGCTTACCAGAGCTGACAGGACTGGCCTGCTAACTCCACAGCCTCTGAGTCCTGCCACCCCAGCCACTGTTTACCCAGAGTCTGATTGCTGTTCAATATCTGAGACCTAGTAGGGTGGTGAAAGACACAGGTTCAGTTCTTTTATTCCTTAAAACCCTGATCAGAACTTTGAAATGAGGTGGGTTTTTGTTTGTTTTGTTTTTTTTTTTGTTAAGAATAGTAATTTAAGAACTTAGATATTCTTTTGCTGTACTTTTTTTTTTTTTTTTTTTTAAAGGTGCAGGCAGGAATGAAGATGAGCAGGCAAGCAGGAAGAGAGGAAGAAGCATCTTTATTTTTCATGTTTATTTAGTTGTTCACACTGGTTGCTTCCCAGAGGCCTGAGACTGAAACCCTGGGGTATGTGGCCTGCTCCTTCGGAGGCAGTTGACCCAACCACTGCTCTACCAGGGTGACCTTTTTTTTTTTTGCCTTTTTTAAGGAGAGGTACAGGCAGGAATGAAGGTGAGCAGGCAGGCAGTCAGTAAGAGAGAGGAAGAAGAAGCACTTTATTTTTATTTGCTTGTTCATATTAGTTGTCCCACCCACTGACGCAGCATGGGCTGTACGTGGACTGTGCTCCTCTGGTGGCAGCTGACCTAACTACTACTCCACCAGGGCGCACCCCGTTTTTTGTTTTCGTTTTTTAATCAGTCTTTCAGTATGATAAACCAATGGCATATTTTTCAGATCTTAAACATGCAGCTTTCGGATGGAGGACAAGGCGATGTCCCTGTTGATGAAAACAAACTCCACGGTAAACCTGATAAAACCTTGCGCTTTTCCCTCTGCAGTGATAATCTGGAAGGAATATCTGAAGGTGAAGGGTTACTTCATTCAAGGAGTTGTGTGGTTCACGTACTATTTTGTTCTGTGTTCTTTAAAGGAGCCTTATAAATCCTAATTGTGCCACTGCCTCTCCCCAGGGGAGACATGAGGTTTCACTGTAACAATCTTGAGCTGTAAGATTGTTTCTTGAGTAAAGATTGTGAAAGACCTTTGATCATATCAAATGGAGAAGATACAAGTCTTCACTAAGGCTTAAACAGAATAAGAGCACGTTTTGTTTCTCTAGTATTAATAAATATACCAAAGCTTATAGAGCTCCTTTAGAGGGATGTAATGCATGTCTAAACGGAAAAAATGGGCTTCCTAGCGGTTCAGGATGTTGTGTATACTTTTTATGTCTGTATTTCTTTGTCACACTCACACCCTGTAAAGCAGAAAGATGCAATAGAAATAGGAATAAAAAAGAAAATTAAAAGTCAAGATTCTGAAGTGAGACAATGTCATTCTACATATACGAGGATAAACTTTTTTAATGAAAAAAATGCCATTTACTAACATGTAAAAATAATAAAAATAAAATGTAATAGTAAATTTTTCTTTTTCTCTAATTTTTCAAAACTTGTATAAGTGATGTACATTTATTGTAGAAAATGAAGAAAATAAACTGAATCTTCTGTAATCGCACCATTCTTTTAATATATTAACATTTTGATTTATTTATAGCAAAATTAGTTTATGCTATTTTGTAGCAATATAACAGTAACATTTAGCTTTATTTAGCTTTGTAATTTAACATTCTTAAGTAACAGTTTAAATGACTGTTTAACCTGAAATGGGCATATCATAATTTCTTTAAACATTTAATCTTTTATGATTAAACATGTAGATTACATTGCTTTTCAGACATGACAAGCTACCTTAGATGAATTTTTTAAATTAATTTCTTAAGATAAATTCCTAGAAAGAATTGCTGGCTGTTTACAGGACACGTGTATTTTTTAAGGTATAAATGCAGTACTAAAAGCACTTCAATCAGTCTTTGGTCTTTTATCAAGGCATGAAAAATTGCATGGTGGCTCATGACTGTTTTAAAAAGATCACTCACAGTGTCAACATTTCTCTAGGTCCTTCAAATCGCTCCAATTCAGTATCGTCTTTAGACCTGGAAGGAGAGTCTGTCTCGGAACTTGGAGCAGGGCCCCCCGGGAGTAACGGAGCTGAAGCCCTGCAGCTGTTAGAGCACGAGCAAGGTAGCCGCCTCTCACGCGGCAGAGCGCCTTTTGTGAGACACTGTGCGTGTGCGTGTGATTCGCCTCTGTTCAGTAAGAGAATGATTTAGTTTGATTTACGTGATGATCATGAAACTTGCACTTATTTATAGTTCCTTTAGTTCCTAAGAATGTGTTTAGTTGGTGAGTAAGTTGTTTAGGCTTAAATTGATAGAAAAATTAGTTTGAATTCTTGGATCCTATAATATTTGGTATTTCAATTCCATAATATTTAAATTTTAAGGAAAACACAGATAAATACTCAGGACTCAAGAAATTTCAATAGGGAGAAAGTGGTGCATAAATAATTAAAAGTATCATGAAAGTGCTTTGGCATTTCTGAGAGATACATGTGGTTGGAAGTGTAGGGAAAAGCTTATGGGGAGAAATAATAGCCATGAATTCAGTCTGGTGACCTTTGCATTTGTAGAAACCAAAAATAAATCATTCTAGGTGAAAGAATAGTATAAGCAAGTCAGAGAGGTGAGAAATCATAATATTCATTAAGGAACTATCCAGTAAGGGAATAGGATGAGATAAGATCGAAAGATAGAGCTATCTCTGTTTTGCTTTAGGGAGGTTAATTTGAAAAAGTTCTTTGGATTTATTCATTGAAAGATCACTGGTGACCTTTAAGGAGGTGTTCAGGACCGATGCCTGAGGTTTAAGGCAGTGATTCTTCACATGGCGTGCACCTTAGTCGCTGAGCCATAGGATGCTTTTCTATAAGTAACAGAGAAACTGCAGTTGAAAAAATGTTACCTCTTAAATGATCTGTCTGGTGGTGGTGACCAGCAGTCTACACTATATAAAAGGCGTATGCAGGCCGCATACCTCCGGGTTCAGTTGGGCCTGGGGGGGAGGGGGTGGGGAAAGCAACCAGTGTGACAACTAATTAAAAATAAAACAAAGATACTTCTTCCTCCTCTCTCTTCCTGGCTGCCTGCCTACTAACCTTCATTCCTGCCTGCAAAAATGAAAAACCAAACAGTGAATTGAGATGCACCCTTGTGGTTTATGAGGCTGAGAAGTTGGAATGTTGACCATTTAACAGCCCAGGGGTAAAGACCCCTGGGTGAAAAACCAAAATAAATAAGATATTTCTTCCTCCCCTCCCTTCCTGTTTCTCTTCCTTCCCTCCATTCTTCTTCCTCCTTTCCCTGCCGCCTTCTTTAAAAAAAAAAATAATAATTGAGGTAAATTGTAGACTGCATCTCATTGGTTAAAGGAAGCGCTAAAACTCTAGAATTGGGAGTTGTATCCAAGTGAAGTGGAAAAAAAGAAAGTTTTTTCGTAGATACTTTATTTTTTAAATTATTTTAAAAATTAATTAATTGATTAATTTATAAAAGAATGAAGGCAGACAGACAGAAAGGAAGAGAGAGGAAGAAAGAAGAAAAACATTTTATTTATTTAGTTGTTCATTATAGTTTTTGCTTGCCTCCAGGCCTGGGCTCTTGGGCTAACACCTGAACCACCAGGGCATGCCTTTAGTAGGGATTTATCAGTTAATTATTCCCATAATAATGTACACAAACACCGCAAAACCTAGTGACTCAGAGCAATCATTTATTTTTGCTCTCAAATCTGTGGGTCAGCCCGGTGGCTCTTCTGATTTGATCTGGGATCACTCATGCAAGTGCAGTCACCATTGGTTAAGTAGGGAACTGTTAATTTTAGCTGGTCTGGTCAGCAGGCAGCCGACTGGTCTAGGATGACCTTTACTTTGTTCCATCTGGCCGCGCATCCTCTAGCAAGCTGGTTTAAGTTTGTTCTCATGGGAGAGGCAAGGGTGAGAGAGCCAGTTATAAGGTCTCTGGAAGTCTAGCCTTTCAGCTGGCCTGCATTTTCCACACTGTCGGTGAATCAAGTGATAAGGCCCATGCACATTCCAAGAGAGGGGAATCTCTCCCAGTCCTGGATCAAAGTCACTATCAAGGATGTGGATACAGGGAGACAATTGATGGCATCCACAGGCCCAGTTAATCTACCTGAAGAGGGAATACATATGCTGAGCTTTATTTAGAGAGAAATCGTTCATCCAGAAGTGAATAATGTGATGTTTTGGGACTGTGCTCAGTGTTAATGGTAAAAAGTATAACTTGAAGTTCAAAGATGTTAAACTTGTTTTAAGTTGGTAAAGAAATCATAACTGAGCTACCATTTTTTAAGTGCTTGGTTTTGTTTTTGATAGCTACAACACAAGATAATCTTGATGATAAGCTAAGGAAATTTGAAATTCGTGACATGATGGGACTGACAGATGATAGGGATATATCGGAAACAGTGAGTGAAACCTGGAGCACAGATGTCTTGGGAAGTGATTTTGACCCTAACATTGATGAAGATCGCTTACAAGAAATTGCAGGTAATTTCTATGTAATGTGTCTGGAAGATTGCTGTTGAGTTTCTGATTTACTCACATGTCACGGGAGGGGACGTCAGTGCACTGACACAATGTGCATCTTAGTCCTAACTGGGAAATGGAGGTAACTGTATAATGTAACAAAGTTTTTTTTGTATTTTTTCTTAAATAAAGGTAATATTTTCCTTATTTAGCATTAACCCAACTCCTCCCCAAAGAAAGAAGAACCGGTTTTTCAAAATTAACTTCTCTTAAATCTTGTTTGTAGGCCTTACTATGCATTCAGTCTATAATTAGCATACTCTTCTTCTGACCTCAGCACCTTAAGAAGCAAATTCTTACAGATTTAGAGCCATAAGATCATTCAGAGTAATGTGAAACTGAAATGCTCTAAAATTTGAATTTACTTCTGGAAGGATTAATTCCACTCTAAAGAGTGGTGGTTTTTGTTTTTTATTTTTCAGTACTGTTTATCAAGACACGATTAAATACGTTAAAATTTGCCCTTTTGGGGATACTGTTTGAGTTTTAAAAGGTGCATTGTTTCGTAACCACCACCATTACTTTCTTTTTCAATTATGGACAGTTCAAACACAGGAGAATAGTAGATGGGACGCGAGTCTCTGTCACTCAGTTTCTGCAGTTCTCCCTGCACACATGGCCAGTTTTAGTTCCCTTTCCACCCCAGTGTCACCTTCTCCCACTATGTTTAGGCAAGTTCCAGACATTGTTTTCTGTGTAATTACTTCATGCTGTATATTTAAAGGTACCTTTTATCAGTAACTTTTTCTATTAGATTTTTTTTTTATTCACTGAAGTTTTTTTAATTAGTTGTAATCAGAGATAGTGTAGTAGAGCATTCTGAACTTCAGTATTTTTAGCACAGGTGTACAATATTATTTAATCCTTTCTATTTGTATCTTTAAGTAGTGTAAATAGATTTAATTAGTTTTAAATTACTTTGTTCCAGTTGCCAAATTAGTGTTTTCCTGGAAGTAAACTGTATTTGAGCCATCGAATGAGTATAATAGAGGAAATGTGTATTTTCCTGCAAATATATTTTATTGCTCTGAATATGTGACTTATCATGTCAAAAGAAGACCTATTTGGCAAATATAACCTGCTATGGTTAAATCTCTTGAGCGTTTTAAATCCCTGTACAGCTATAAATTTTAGGACGGTATTAGGCACATGTAAAACTTTCTAAAATATCGAGGTGGAAGCTACTTGAAATGATCTGACCTGATGATGTACGTTTTCTCTATGGAGAGGAGAGGCCCAGGTCAACAGGAGGAGACTGAAGAGAAAGGGCTTGTGCCATTGTGACCAGTGTGTGAGATCTGGGCTTTCAGTGGTGTTGCTGATTGAAGTCACTCTTTCTTGGCTTCCTTCTCCTGGGTGGTGCAGAGAGAGACTTTGGTAGCTCCATCATCACTGCTGTCCGTCAGAATCTATTAACCCTTTGCTCCCCACTGGTTTCACAGGTGCGGCTGCAGAGAACATGCTTGGCAGTTTGCTTTGCCTGCCGGGTTCAGGATCAGTGCTTCTCGACCCCTGCACTGGATCCACCATCTCAGAGACAACAAGCGAAGCTTGGAGTGTAGAGGTATTGCCAAGTGACTCAGGTAGGTGTGTGGTCATGGTTTGCTTCTTGATTTGCACCGAAGCTTTAAATGTAAGGTATCCTAATTTCCACATGATACACATGTTGTCAGAACTTCATTCAACAAGTCACACTGCTAAGAATTTCTAATGGAAGGTCAGTTTAGGGGCGTTTTCTGTCCATTAAGTAAAATGCAGTATCTGATGCTGCAGGCTCAGATGCGGGTAATTTCTGAGTCTGCCCAGTTATTTTGGAAGCGGTTCTGTGTAAGTCATCAGGGTTCTTTTTGTGTGGGGCATTGAGGTTAGTATCTCCCAGTAACTCATCAGAGTGGATATAGCTTTAAAACTTATAGCCTGAGTGGTTAGATCCCTCATAAGCATGTTTAGATTTATCCTTGGGGAGAATTTGATCCTTTAAAAGATTTAATTTATTTTCATATTGAAATATATTGAGCTTGAGACTCTGGAATCTTGAGAAAGATTTTGTGTGGGGTATTACAAATGTAAATGATAATATTATAAATATGTCATATTTGCATTTTACAATTATAAATATATTTTGTATTTTCTCATGCATTTCTACTGTTTTTCTGATTATGAAGGTATATCTTTGCCTTTAACTAAATGTCATCTGTGGAATGCAGATATAAGTCATATGTCTGAATGCTAACTGATCAACTTGACTCAGGAATAATCAAATGATCCTGTGATCCTGATAGGTGTTTTATAATGTTTAAGCATTCAGACATATTAACCTTTACATAAGGAGACAGTAGATTTAGCTCACTATCTATTGAGTATCTTTAGGAGTAAATTTTTAGAAAGTGCTTGATTTAATGTTAAGCTGTTCTTGTTTAGTTTACATGTTAGCCAACAACATACTATGAAATTAGTGATCTGGAAGCAGTTTCATTAGCTCATCATGCACAGTGAACTGACCTATAGTTGTGAAAATCACAACCTTGACTTTTTAATGCTTGAACTAATCAACTTTGCTAACTGACCCAGGCTCAAAATCTGTTTATACTCATTTCATTTGTGCCCTTGTAATTTTCTTTATCTGTGTCACGAAAGCTGAACCTGTGCATGCTAGCAAAATCGCTAATGTGACCTCACATCTTCTATTTAGAGGCCCCCGACCTAAAGCAAGAGGAGCGTCTGCAAGAACTGGAGAGCTGTTCTGGACTGGGTAGCACATCTGATGATACGGATGTCAGGGAGGTCAGTTCCCGCCCCAGCACACCAGGCCTCAGTGTTGTGTCGGGTATGTCTGTCTTGTTTTAAGGAATAAGGATTTGAAGGTGTGTTCCCACTGCCCCATTAGTAGACTTGATAGCTAAGAGGTATGCCTTACTTAAGAGCGAATAATTTCAGGAAGCAGAATTATTTCTATGTGATCTTAAATGTAGGAGAACTTAATGTGTGACTTTATGGAACCCGTTGAAGTAATTGACCGTCTGTGCGTTCCCTCTATAATGATCTGTTCTGGGCAGTCTGTGCTACTGTATTTTGATCTCACAGTATTCACATTATGTTGTATGCATCGAGGTGAATGTATTTTAGCAATAGTACAGGGAAGGACGGAGTTCCCAACAGCTCACGTGTGTAGAGCCAGGACACAAACAACTTGAGAATATTTAAATTTCTCTAAACTTCATATGCTTTTTGTGTGACTATTTGTTGTTCTTGCTGTTTATTTATTTATTTTTTTTACTAATTTCTTTTAAAAGGCATAAGTGCAACTTCTGAGGATATTCCCAATAAGATTGAAGACCTGAGATCTGAGTGCAGCTCTGATTTTGGGGGTAAAGATTCTGTCACTAGTCCAGACATGGATGAAGTAACTCATGGTAAGGGGAAATGTGAGTGACTTTTAAAGATAAACACATCCATGGCAGGCATTGGTGGCCTAGCAGGTTAAAACAAGCACAGTTCAAAACCCGGGACTGGGGGAACAACCAGTGATGAACACCTGAATTAAATAAATAAATAAATGAAATACTTCTTCCTCCTCTCTGTTCCTGCCTGCCTGCCTGCTTGCCTTCATTCCTTTTAAAAAACCAAAACTGCATCCTAGGGTGAAGCTGGCAGCTTTACACACTGGTGATAATCTCACCAGTACTTTGGGAATAATTTGGAAGTATGTATGTAAGGTCTTAAAAGTTCACATACAAAATTTGGTCCAGTTCACTTTAGGTATCAGTCAGAAGAAAACAATTCCATGTATGGAGAAAGTCTTATGTACAAGAATGTCCTTAATAACAATTCATATTGGCAGAAAATGAAATAACCTAAGAATTGAAAAACAGAATAGATAAGTGCATTTTTATGTAACTGCTTATTAGAATTGATGCAACTATTTTTAAAAATGCTTTAAGGAATATGAAATAACTTGGAGAATTACCTAGCATGTCAATTGGAATTCTTTTTTTTTTTCAAAGATAGGTGCTGGCAGGAATGAAGGCAAGTAGGCAGGCAGGCAGTAAGAGGAGGAAGGAGCATTTTATTTTATTTTAATTTAGTTGTTCACACTGGTTATTTTCCCCTGAACCCAGGACTCAAACCCAGGGGTATGTGACCTGCACTGCTTTGGAGGCAGTTGACCTAACTGGTACTCTACCAGGATGCATCTTTCCCTTGGAAAATTTAAAGAATTTTATTTATAAGATAATACATTAAAAAGTGTCATAGAGAAAGAATGAAAAGAAATATCAAAGTACTACCAGTGATTTTATATATTGGGTACTGAGTTTTAAGGAAATTTTTTTCCTGTTTTTAAGCATTTTTATTCTAAACCAAGGTTTTTCATTCTCAACACTGTTGACATTTTGGGTCAGGTAGTTCTTTTGTGCATGGTCTGTTCTGTGCATTGTAGAAATGTTGAGCACAGTCTGGCCTTTACTAGGAACACACCACTTCACTCCCTGCCCTGCAGTTGTGACCATCAGAAATGTCTCCGGACTTTGACAGGTGATCCGTGGTGGGGGTGGAGGGATGGGCTGGAAGCGCAGACAGCCTCAGTTGAGAACCGGTGTTCTAAACTACAAGGTTCCAAAGTCTAGTTTCCATGGAACTGCTGAGGGCCCTTAAAAAGACCAAAGCTGTTTTCACTGTGGTCAGAGATTGTCGCCCTCTTCACCGTATTGACATTTGCATGACTGCAGTGGACAGGTTTGCTGGGGCCTTAGTATGAAGCAAGCGGTGACACCATGCTCTGTGCCAGCAGCCATTGTATTCTCTCCTAGCTTAGAAGAGTTGTGCTTATAAATGTCTTTGATGAAATAGTGAGTTTTAAAATTGCATCTCAACCTCAGGTCCACATCTTTTAAATGTTCTGTGTGAAGAAATAGGAAGAACCTGGAATGCATTTCTGCTGCACAATGAGTGTCTCAAGGAAAAGCATTTACATGATTATTTGAGTTGTGTCCTTAACTACCTGTTTTTATTTTTTCTTGTTTTTTTGCTTTTCATGAAACACGCTTTATTTGAAAGAATGGCTGACAAACAGTAGCTACTTTATATTTGGGTATTTGGCAGGTATTTGTTCACTTTCTTTTTTAAAGGAAAGATGTAGGCAAGAGTAAAAGTGAGTAGGTAGGCAGGAAGAGAGGAAGAAAAAGCATCTTGCTTTTTATTTAGTTGCTCACATGGGTTGTTTCCCCCAGGCTCGGTACTCGAACCCAGCGGGTATGTATGTGGCTTGCTTCTTTGGAGGTGGTTGACCTAACCGCCATTCCACCAGGCTGTGCCTTGGCAGGCATTTTTTAAAAGTTAAAGTGAGCCTTGACACTAAGGAAAATAACTAATGGTAGTAGAATTGTTAATACAGTCTGGCTTTCAGATAAAAATTAGAATTTTGGAAAACTTGTGTTACCTCCTTGAGCTTGACACCTTCCCCGTTATTTGAAGATTTTTCTGGTGAGATTGGTGGTAATATTAAGAATGTGATTTTTTGATATATGTTATGTGTTGACATTTGAAAGATCCGCATATCTCATTCAACAACTATTTTTCCGATGATCAATGCACTGTTACAAAATCGTGCACGGGTGAAAAATCCATTCAAAGTACAGAATAAGTCATTTAATGTAACAATATAAGCTCATTGATTCATATTCCACATTGTAACATTTAAAATATAATTATTGGCGCTTCTTGGTGGAGCAGCAGTTAGGTCAATCGCCTCCAAGGAACACAGGCCACATACTCCTGGGTTCAAGTCCCGGGTCTCAGGGGAAACAACCAGTGTGAACAACTAAATAAAAATAAAATAAAATGCTTCTTTTCTGTCTTCCTACCTGCCTGCTTATTCGTCTTTGCTCCTATCTATACCTTTTTCCTTAAAAAAAAAAAAAAAAAATTACTACGTTCTTGTCCAGATTTGGTATATTATCAAAGAAGTACATCCACAACTAACCATAAAGGCTATTAAAATATTACCCCTTCCAAGTCCACATCTATGTGAAGTCAGCTCTTTCATATACTTCATCCATAGATAGTATATATTCATTTTGTAACAGACTGAAAGCAAAAGCACATGTGAGAATCCAGCTGAGTTCCAGTAGGCCATGTTAGAGGAATTTGCAAAAATTTAAAACTGTGCTATTCTTGTTTGTTTGTTTTTTTAAAGCAATGGTGCAAGTGGGAATGAAGGCAAGTAGGCAGAAAGGCAGGAAGAGAGAGGAGGAAGAAGCACTTTAGTTCATTTTGGGTGCACCCCAAAAGACCATTTCATGGTCTAGTGTATTATTTTAATAGAAGTTATTTTATAAATTATTTGTTGAGAGCTCTATTAGGTTTTTAAACTTTATGGCATTTTGTGTATATTTCTTCTCCAGGTAGTATTGGCCTGTTTCATAGATAAAGAGAAAGTGGTGGGGTTCAGGAAACAATGATTTATATCTTCCAGCTTTGTGCTTTTTGCAGTGAACATAATATAGTCTGGCCATTGGAGTAATAGGCATGTGGATGCTAAACTATTTAAGGCTAATTAAAATCCATGTGCGTAGGTAAAAATGAATTCGAAGTCATCAGAATTCCATTTTTATTAATTGCTCCTTTTCTGATCTGCCCCTGAAGTTCAATTCATGAAAAGGAAAATGGTAGATGTTAGAACTTTCTTCACGGTGTTGAAACTCTGACTCAGTTTCCCCGTCTGTTTCAGGTGCCCACCAGCTGACCTCTCCTCCTTCTCAGGCTGAGTCTCTGCTTGCCATGTTTGACCCACTGTCTTCACATGAAGGTAAATTAGACAGAGGAGCTTTTTGACTCGTCTTTTCCAGCACAGAAAGAACAAACACCAAACCCTTTATTAATCCTCTGTTGGATCAGTTGTGTCTCAGTTGCCCTCTTTTCCCCTTTGTTCCAGGGGCTTCTGCTGTGGTCAGACCGAAGGTTCACTATGCTAGGCCCTCTCACCCACCCCCAGACCCCCCGATCCTGGAAGGAGCTGTGGGAGGAAGTGAAGCCAGGTTGCCAAACTTTGCTTCCCATGTTTTAACTCCAGCGGAAATGGAGGCTTTCAGGCAAAGACATTCTTACCCTGAGAGATTAGTTCGAAGCAGGAGCTCCGATATAGTGTCTTCTGTTCGGCGACCCATGAGTGATCCCAGCTGGAACCGGCGAGCAGGCAATGAAGAGCGAGAACTCCCTTCAGCTGCAGCCATTGGTGCTACTTCTTTGGTGGCTGCGCCTCATTCATCGTCCTCATCTCCCAGCAAGGACTCCTCACGAGGAGAGGTATGGGACATAGGCCTTGTGGGAGAACTTGACAATTAAGGTCAGCTTCAGTGTTCTATCTGCCTGGTTCCCTTGACGACTGAAACTAACAGGGCGTACGCAGATCTGGGACTAAAGCTGCAGCCATCGTGAAAGATGATGTGTCAATCTAGTGTATCCAGGACCATGACTCTTCAGAAACCTGTACGATTTGACTTCGTAGTAATGTATCTAGCATTTTTATGACACTTTCAAATTGCTCCAAGCAATTCTGTTTCTAATTTCATTTAAACTTCAAAAAATTTTCCTTCTGAGATGGTTAAATGAGGTCTTAATATTTTTACTTTTTTCCCAGCAAGGTATTTTTATTTTGAAGCAATCACAGAGTTTCAAAAAAAGTTTTAAGTGGATACGAAGAACCCCCCTCCCATTGTTAGTTGAGAGTAAGCTGCCAGCCTGATGTTCTGAACACTTTAGTATAAACTTTCTGAAAACAAGCACATTGTTCTAGTGCAAACATCCACCTAAGGAAACTGAAATTTCAGGGCCCCATCACTGCCATCTCCTTCTCACATGCCATTCATGTGTCCAGATTCTCCCAGAAACTTACTTTATTGTAAAAGGATCCCATTCAGAATCATATATTGAGTTGCCAGCTCTTTTTTAATCTCTTTCGGTTTAGAATATTCCTCAGCTTTTGTGACCTTCACATGCTTGAAAATTATTAACTAGTTATTTTCGAGACAGTCCAATTTTTTAAAAGAAAGGTACAGGCAGGAAGGAAAAGAGAGAAGGGTTTTTATTTATTTCATTTAGTTGTTCATCTTGGCTGCTCCTCCCAGATTTGGGAGGCAAACTTGGGTCCTTGGAATGTATGTGGACTGTGCTCTTGGCCAGAGGTGGCAGACCAAACCACTATTCCACCAGGGCATGCCTTTCTTTGCTTTTTGACTCAAAATGTGAGACGTTTCTGTTGTCCTGTCAACTCTAGTCCTGGAATCAGCCACTTCTCCAAGGAGTCCTTGTTCCTTATCATAGAAAATGGATCTTAGAAATCAAGGTCTGGATACTAGGTGTGCTCGTTGCTGTAGGGTTGGCCTCAGCAGACAGCTAGCGAGTGTTGTGTGCACACACACACGCTCACATGCGTACTGGTTTCTGTAGCCGTCTCACATAGAGAACTGTGAACTCAAGCCAGTACGTTCCATTCCAGTCTAAAAACAACAGTTCCAATCATTCTCCCTTTCCAGCACGAGAAACCTGCTTTCATTGTTCATGTATGTACTTAATCAATCAATACTGCTGTATGTAATCAATACCATTCCCCCTGCTAAAACTTCCCAGATGCCCTTATTTCTCTACTTGGGTTCTCATATCCCGTTCACATAGATATCCTTAGTCCCACTTTTGTAGATCAAAAAACAGAAGTTAAGTGCTTTGTCTGAGGTCGCATGATAGATTTAAGGGAAGTACAGTCCCAGTCCAATGACACATGGTCTTAATGACAGCGCCATTTAATTGGCTGTCAGATATGAACTTTGAAGTGGGTCAGATTTTGCTTTAAGTCCCAGCTGTGCCACATACAGGCTGTATGACATTTAGGAAGATGGGAAGATAGTCATATCTTCATATTTCTCATCTATTAAAAAAAAGGCTAATATTTATCTGCTAAAGCTACGTGAGGTGTAAATGAGAGAACCTGTATCTGCAGGCTCAGTTTTCAGCACACAGTCCACACTCAGTTTGTTATTAATTCTACTGCTACTGTTTCTGTACCATCCTTCCAGATTCTCTTTGCATTGCGCTTACTCATTGTGTAAGTATTTGAGTGTCTGCTCTGTGCTAAGTTTCTATTAAGCTTTTGGCTTACTAACAGTAATGAGATAGTGTCTTCTCTCAAACAGATCATAGTTTGGTGCTTAAAAGCCTGTGTGTTCCAGATGTTGCCTCCGCAGCAGTAAGAAAGTTTGTTTTGAAGGCACACCAGAGTGCCTTGTATTTCACATACTAACCAAAATTCTTTTCATAGTAGTTTATCCTGTTCCTCAACTCCAAATAAAGCACCAAACTTTTTCTACAGACTGAAGACCGCAAAGATAGTGATGATGAGAAAGCTGACAGAAACAGACCTTGGTGGAGAAAACGTTTTGTTTCAGCAATGCCTAAAGGTAATCTTACAAAACAGCAGAATGCCGTGTTCGCAACAAGAAGCACGGCCCCCAGTCTCTTGCAGAGAGCCGGTATCTCGACTCCTCTGGAAGAATTGCTGCACCTCAGTTTCTAGCTGTTTTGAGGGAAAATGGTTTTGCTCAGTTGAATGCTGAGGTGGAGCTCTAGAAATGACACTTCTTGGTTTTTGCAGAAAGTGGTAGCGGTTTCATTAATGGAAGTCATGCAGGTCACAGTTGTTTAAATATCAGAACCACTGAAATGAAACAAATAGGACTTTTGACTTACTACGCACTGCTAGTAGTTAATGCAGGAAAACAGCGTGCTATTGACAAACATTGAGAATTCATCCTCTACTCTCCAGGATTAAGCTTAACTTTTTAAGTCACTACACTGAGAATGTTCATACTCTGAGATTAGTGAGTGTTTATTTTGGAAGGCAGTTGTATAAAATTGTTTGCTTTTTTTGTGACTAGCCTGGCATCACACCACTAGATAGTGATATCTGATTTGGCAAAAGCGTCTCTTCCGGGAAGGAGAGATCATCCAGGACTTCTCCTGAAGGCCTCGTCTCAGCACTGCGGGGCACAGGAGCTGAGGAGCACTGCTCGCATGCCTCACTCAAGCCCCCTTGATGAGAAGGAGAGTATGAGGCTCACAGTTCCGAATGTGTTGTTTCTGAGCAGAGATTAAGAGGCCAGGCTTTTCATTTAGTCCCAATAGATTCGCATTGAATCCTTCTTCCTGTGGCAGAGGACCACGAAGCGAGATTCTGCAAGCTGCTTAGGAACCTTCAATACTATCTTAAGAATGATTATCAGTTGACACTCAGGATTTCTTAGCTTTTAAACGTTTCAGCTTCCTTTCACGTAGAAATGTTGACACACCAGTGAACACCAAATGACGCTGTCTTCCGAGTAGGGCAGTATGTTGTATGTCACACTACTGACTTTATTTAATTTCCAGCTCCTATACCATTTAGAAAGAAAGAGAAACAAGAAAAAGACAAAGATGATCTGGGGCCTGACAGATTCTCAACACTCACAGGTTTGTAGACCCATGGACTTCCTGGCTCCTTCATTCCCAGAGCACATATTTCATAACACTTTTTCTGGGGTGCCATAAGCGTTGCCTTCTTAGAAGAGTGTGTCTGTGTGTGTACAGTGGGGAGTATGTTCTTCATAGCTCTGTGGTTTCCAGTTGCAGCCACAGGGTGTTCTGCCAGCAGACTGCCGCCTCCATCATCATCCTCATGGTCATCACTCCGTTTACAACGAGGCCCCGATCCTGAGCCTCTCACACATCTGCACCTCGACATCCTAGTGGGGTGTGACACACAGTGCCTTTTAGGAAAGCGTGGTGATGGTGTTATTGCTCTGCATGCCATGTTTTTGGATCACTGAATAGTTTTCTCTGTTGATCAAAGAATCTAAATTTATTTCCATCTATAGTTCTTGATTTTTCAGAATCACAGTAAAATTCTGTTATACCTAATCATTTCCTTAAGTGTTTAAAAAGTATTATACATTTATTTTATACATTTATAAACCTTACCAGTTTTTTATAGCTTCAATGGTTTTAACATTGCTATCTGACCTAAGGAAAATACAGCTAGGATTTGGGTTTTTAACCTCATTCAGCATTTGTATTTTTGTAGCTTCTTTTTGGCACATTATGAGCACCGTAAAAGGGAAGTTTGACAAGTAGTGTTAATGATCCAACCTACGTGTTGTTTCCAGTGACTGCAGAGGATCTAGGGGGCAATTAGTTTCTCGCCCTTTTTTTAATGTTGATTTTGAATCGTTATCTAACTAAGTAAAAAAGAATATTTTTATTAAAAAAATCATGGAATATGTTTTAAAAGAACATCCTCCTCAAAGAACGTAGCTTAGTACAGGTAGAATCCCATTTCAGTGCATATCTAGTTCTCTGTATTTAGATGGATTTCCACCGCTTGATGTGGCGGCTTTCCTGAACAACGGGCTTTGAACATTACGTGTTCCTCTAGGCCATAGTGCCCTGCTGAGAGCAGTCAAGTTTATCTTATTCTATCAGCAAATGCTTGTTGTTGAACATCTGACTCATGCCAGGCACTCTGCTAAGTGTTGTGGGTGTTAGGTCACAAGTGACCCATGTTCTCCAGGGACTTAGTCTGTTGGAGAAAAATTGGAAAGATATCTTTGTGCAAGGTATTCTCTATCTATCATTTCCATGTTCGTAATGTTAGAACATTACCGCTATTTAAAGTGGAATGCGCTTCATGAAATGCCATGTTTGTTTGTTTTTTAATTTAACTTATTTTTTAAAGGAAAGGTGCAGACAGGAATGAAGGCAAGCAGGCAGGAAGAGAGAGGAGGAAGAAGCACTTTAATTAGTTATTCCTCTTGGTCCCCCTCACACCCTGCCCCCTCAAATGGGCCCTTGGCATGTGTATGAACTGCGCTCTGCCAGAGGTGGCAGACCTAACTGCTACTCCAGCCGGGCATGCCCAAAATGTCTTGTTTTTAAAATATTGAATTAATAACATTGGAGAAGTTATAAATTATTTTTTTACTTGTGTCTTTGAACAGTACATTTTTCTTGATTCTTGTGCTGTGAGACTAGAAGCTAATTAGATTAGAGGAAGTTTTTGTTGTTGTTGTTGTATTTTTTTCATAAAGCATTTCATTTTCTTTGTATTTAGTTTCCCTGCTGGTATAGAAATTTCCACCTAGTCCTGATTTATGATCCATTGAAAATTATCATCGTTAATTAAAAAATGTTGTGGAAGGAAATTTTTAAGCACTCTACGTAATCCCGTCACCCAAACTGTTTTTTTTTAATCTCCTCTTCCTTTCCATATTTGTAATGGCTTTTTCAAGATTGAATAGGAGCGTCAGTAAATTTGTACTCTTTTACCATGTGCTGTTTCATAAGTCTTCCCTTAATTTCTACTAGATACAGTTTTTAAAATACTGATTGACTTCAAGATTTAGCATGTGTTTTCACTTCAGTGTGAACATTCTCTTGGTTTTTAGATATTTGTTTGTTTGTTTTTTTTGACTCTGAAAATGTTGCTCACAGCCTCGTTTATGTGGGTGTATGTATATTAGAAATAAGGATCATGAGCAGCACATGGTTTTCACTGTTTAGCCAGATTTCATGATGCCTTGGAGCCCTCACCTGCACTCAGAACCTATACAAAAACTCCTCCTCTGGAAAATGATTTTTATAATGATAAAGGTTTTATCAACACATGTTAAAGAGGATCAGATTTTATTAGGACTCTCTTATGCATTATTTGGAAAGTCTTTCTGTAGTTTATTACAATTTTATAGGGACAGGAATACTAATTAGACACATAGTAGAGCCTGTGAGTCCTATTTCATCTGTGTGCCTTGATTTCCTCTTTTATAAAGTGAGGATGGTGATAGTCGCTCCCTGGGGAGTATTAGGGTGATTGAGGTTGTTCACGATAAGACACTTAGCACAGTTCCTGGCACGTGGTAACTGCTGAAAACTGTTAGCTGTTGTGAGAGTAGCTGTTAACACATGAAATCTGGTGGTTAGGATGTGTTTTTGAAAATGGGATTCTACCAGAATGTGAACATGTATGGCTGCCCGCTTGGCCTAGATCTGTCTTAGGAGTGTGCATTTCACTAGGAGACTCAATCTTGTCCCATAGATCTCCGGCAGTTCTCTGTGTGGATAAGTGTTAACCATTGACTGTGCTTAGACTTAGACTCCAGGGAAATACTGCGACGTGCTGGTTTTGCTGACAGGGCCACTGTCCTGTCAGCAAACAGCGCTGCCTCTGTGACTGGGAAGAGCTTTTTCTCTGTGTCCCCCGCTACAATTCCAGCACCCCCCAACAGTGCCTAGATTCTCTAGGAGCGCCTCTGACAGTGTCGCACGCACACAAGTGCTGCGTTCCAGCAGCTGCCCTATCGTGGTGATACTCAGTGAGACAGACGATGCGTATCTGAGGTTGTTCTCACGCATGGTGCAGAGAAATCCACGAAGGCAGAATGGAAGAAGACATCTTTTTATTAGTATTCAAAGGGTTTAATTCTAAGTATGAATACTTCGTTTTCCCTCCTTGAGCATGGAGATGCCCGAATAAAGGAAGCCTGTATAGAAAAGGGCACTGTTGAAGTTCTGTGAGCATGAATTGCTGATAGCACTTGTTTGGGTGTAGGCCCTTTAGAATCCCATCATCTATTCAGTCTCATGCAGAATTCTGGTGATGATGAGAAAGCGGAGCTAATCCTCCCAAATTTCATGCTTTGACAAAGCTCTGAGACCTAGAAATGGGATGAGTAGGCAGTTGCATGGTGCCTCTTAACACTGAGATATGTGCTCTTTTTAAGTCTGACCTCCTAACCCGCCTCGGGGAGCGCGCCACTGGTGCCTACGAACAGCGGAGTCGCTGTGAACCGGGAGCTGACCCTCTCCCTCTCCTTCCCCTGCAGATGACCCCAGCCCAAGACTCAGCGCGCAAGCTCAGGCTGCTGAGGACATTCTGGACAAATACAGGAATGCCATTAAACGGGCCAGCCCTAGTGACGGAGCAATGGCAAACTATGAGAGTGCAGGTGATAATCTGAAAAAGACGTAAATTGTAACTTCGTTTCACAGTAGTAAAGGTTCTGAAATAGAAGTGCCTTTGCCTTTTAATAACTGCTTTTGAAGAGCTGTCAGAAAAATGTGAATAGTTTAATCCCCAAGAGAAACAAAGGGAAGTACACGTGTGTAAAAGTGTAAATAAATGTAATAGTATTCTGCCTGGTAAACCAATAACATGACTTGGCTGACGGGGGTCTGTGGGGAACCTAACTGGGAAGAGCCTGGGGAGAGGAGGGAAGAACTTCTCATCTTTTTGTTTTGAAATAAATAACACATTATTTAAAAATAACAGAAAAGTTGAACAGGCTAATACAGTGAAGGTCCATGTACCCTTAACCTACCTTTAGACTTAATCAGTTGTTAACAGCGCCCCGCATTTTCTTTTTTTTTCCTTTTCTGAAGCCTTTGAAATTATTTGTTTCTTACATAAACATCATGTATTTTTTACACTGAGGAGCTTTTTACTCCTTTTGATTTTACATGTGCCTTGTGTTAGACACATGACAGCCGCGGTTGGAGCCACGGGTCTGTCTTGCCACATTGGAATTGGGCCCGGCTCGTGCTGGGGCAGTAGGAGACACCCCGGGCAGGAAGGGAGACCTGAGGGCTTCATCCACCTCAGTGCCAGCTGGCAGAGCTTTGCAGCAAACACTTTCTGGTTGGGCAGGATTCCATGTCTGCAGTGAGGGCGCTTTGTAAAACGATTTTTCAGGCCCCTGAGTTCTGTGATTCTGTCTATAGAATATTAACTTTATTAAAACCAACTTTCACTGTTTAGGATTAGAGTTGGTCTAAGAAGTAAACCTTCTCTTCTCGACACCTGCTCTCTTTGTAGATTGTGTTGCTAGCAACAACTTGTTCCACGGTTTTCTTCCCTTTCTCAGAGGACTTTTTATTATAAAGCTCACTGTTCATTTATTATTGAGGTGCTCTGAGTATCTACTAGTGCCAGAATACTCCAAAGTAACCTGCTTCTCTTGGTGGGTCTTGCACAGAGGTTCTGGGCGATGGCGAAAGCGCACACGACTCTCCTCGGGACGAGACCCTACAGAACATCTCGGCTGACGACCTCCCGGACTCGGCCAGCCAAGCGGCTCACCCTCAGGACTCAGCGTTCTCCTACAGGTACTGCTTTTCTAGGATTTCGGACTTTGGAGTTTGAGCCACTGCAGCCGTGAAATGTAAATGTCTAGAGCAGAGAGAAAAGAATGAAATGTGTTTCCAGAGAAGACTTCTCTTGAGCTGTGCAAATCCTGTGTCAGAGGCATTAATTCAGATTAGAAGAACCCCATTGCTCTCAGGCGCCACATAAGAAGTTTGAGTGAGTCAGGTGGCTGTGCCTCTGCCTGATAGATGCAGGCGAGGCCTGAGGAGCGATCCTTGTCTGGAGCGCTGTGCAGCCTGGCTGCTCAGGTAACAGCAGGACAGCCTGTTGTTAAGGGAGGTGTTTTTATGACCACCTGCAACATTTGAGTCTGGGGGTAGCAAACTCTAATTTACGTAGTGTTCATGAAGTGTGCCATATCTAGAGAAAGAAATTAACGTGTCTCCACTCCTTCTTCAGAGATGCGAAAAAGAAACTGAGGCTCGCTCTCTGCTCTGCGGATTCTGTTGCTTTCCCGGTGCTGACCCATTCGACAAGGAACGGCCTGCCAGACCACACAGACCCCGAAGGTTAGCCGCTGCTGGTGTCTGTCCTGTGCATCTAGGTCGAGTCATGTGAAATTGCCGGTACTCCACTGTGTTTAGGCTGTGCAGTCATTTCCTGTGGCTCAGATGACTACAGGCATTTCAGAGTCACTTCAGGGTCCTTTGATTACTGATGTTTCATCTCAGCGCTCTCTTTGCAAGTGACCGCACAGCTCATCAGAGCAGAATTGCTGTCCCAAAGGCTGAGGGACGACACACCGCTCATGTAAGTTCACAACATGCTCCACAGTAACAGAATTCTCTTTTTTTGTTTAGATAATGAAATTGTGTGCTTCTTAAAAGTTCAAATAGCTGAAGCAATTAATTTACAAGATAAGAACTTAATGGCTCAGCTTCAAGAAACAATGCGCTGCGTGTGCCGCTTTGATAACAGGACTTGTAGGAAACTGCTGGCGTCCATTGCCGAGGACTACAGGTAACAACCCCCGCCGGCCCCCACTCCCCTGCACTATAGGTACCCTGCCACCCCCGCCAGGTAACGTGCCAAGCCCCACCTCCCCCTGCCTGGAGGCCTGTTTTCTGCTGGAAGAATTTTCTTCTGCACCTTTCTTCAGAAAAGAATCCAGGATTCCTACAAATGGGTTGACTTGTGTACTTGGATGTAGACTTGAGTGACAGCATTTGATGCTAAGTCTAGTAGTGCAGTTGTAGACAAGCCGCTCTTACTGATAGAGAAGTGCTGTTCACTTCTGCTTTGCACAAAAGCAACTTCAGCAAAACTGTTACTTCCTGTGTGAGGCCATGATGGCCAGGGAATCACTTTCCTTTTTGAGGAATGAGGAAAAGACTGCTTCCCTCAGCTAGGGAAGCTGGAGTAGGCCTGGGAATTGCTACTCTGCCTGCTTGGAACCCCTTGCGGACAGTTAGGAAGGAAAACATAGCCCAGATGCTTGGAAAGTAAAGAGGCTTCAAGGCTCAGGGAACAGGTGCTTTCATGACTTAAATTTAGACTCTAAATAGATGGTGGAATGCTTAATGACCTCGTGGTGTATTAACCTGTATTTTGTTATCTTAATCTTCAGTAGTAGTCAGTTTCCTGCAAAATATGAGTCCTGTAGCGGGCTCTATGTTCCAGTATAAAATAGACCTGCCATGTGAAGTCAGGTAGCTGAGTTAAGTATTCAACCCAGCAGATGATTGTCTTCACTGGTGTGCAGCATGGTTAGCCCTCAAGACAGTTGTCTACAGCCAGACCTACTAATCTGCAAAACCCAAGTCTGAAGGAATTTTCTTCTTAAAGAGAAATGAGGGTTCTGTCTCTAGAGAGTGTGTACTGTGTTATAGCTGATGTCCTGCAATGCAATTTTCCTTTTAGGAAAAGGGCCCCCTACATCGCTTATCTCACTCGCTGCCGACAAGGACTGCAGACCACGCAGGCTCACCTGGAACGGCTACTGCAGAGGGTTCTGCGGGACAAAGAGGTGGCCAATCGGTACTTCACCACCGTCTGCGTGAGGCTGCTGCTGGAGAGCAAAGAAAAGAAGATCAGGGAATTCATTCAAGGTAACTAAAGGCCTTTATGTTTGGTGGAGTTTTTTGAGAGAGGAAGCAGCATTTTTAAGAAAAGGAGGGGAGGAGGAGACACTTTATTTTTATTTTTGGTTGTTCCTCCCTCTGCCCCATCCTGGGTCAAGAACCAGGGTCCACATGGTCCACACCCCAAACACTCGCTTAGCATCTGAGCCATCAGGGCATACCTGACTTTTGCATGAAGTGCCTCTTTAGATAAGTCATGTATTGGAAAGACTGGGAATTTCTGATCTGCTAGTTTGAGTGCCTACATACCTTAGAGTGGGTCCTTAAATTCCTTTTTTTTTTTTTTGAGGATTATTAATAGTTAAACCTAGATGTCAAATCAATAAACTCCATTTTCATCCTAGATTTACTACCTATAGTTTGGTACGCCCTGTGGCTGAAAAGCTAAAGTGCAGGCCATGGACAGCCAAAGGGCCTGGGTCGCAGCTGGGGGCGGGCGGGGGTGGAGAGGACAAAACACAAACAATTTGAATGCCTATAGTTTTTAAAAATTTGGGGAAGTCGGTGAAGGTTTCTATCCACACAATTTTTCTCATTTTTTTAAAACAATAAAGCCTATCATTTGTACAACAAACCTTATACTTTTAAACTTTCTACATATTTTACATATTTTTTTTTTTTTTACATTTTTCCTGATTTTACTGATTTGGCTCCTAGTTCTCCTAAAATAAGCCATATTCTTACAGTTTTGGCTTTTAAGCACATGGTATCTGCATAGCTAGTAGTGATTTCCAGAATTTTCTTTTAAAAATGTTTCATATAACGTATTTAAAACTTTATTATCTTGACTGAAGACTTTCAGAAGCTCACAGCAGCTGATGATAAGACGGCTCAGGTGGAAGACTTTCTGCAGTCCCTTTATGGCGCAATGGCCCAGGACGCCACCTGGCAGAATGCCAGCGAGGAGCAGCTGCAGGATGCCCAGCTGGCCATTGAGCGGAGTGTGATGAATCGGATCTTCAAGCTGGCTTTCTACCCCAATCAAGACGGGGACATACTTCGTGACCAGTGAGTGCTTCGTGTCAGCCCGTGGTGCTCTGCGCAGGGACAGCTCCGCTCACCCCACATGTTAGACAATGGGTGCGAGTAGAGGCAGTAAAGGGATGTGTTGTTACGGGTTTTCTCCGTGAGCCTCGTAAGATCAAGAACAGAAGTGCCGTTTTCAGGACTGTGGGGGCCAGGCTGCAGGAAGGCTCTGCTGTGTGCTCTGCCTCAGTTACCTTCTTCCTGCTCTTACGTAGCCTTCACTCCCGACTCAGTTACACTGACCTTTTTGACGAGGTTAAGCCCCTATAAGGGTTCTCCTGGACCCTTCAGCTTCTCTTTAGCACTAGTCCCAGCTGCAGTTTTACACTGGGAGCCTCGGGACTTCTCAGCCTGGCATGCAGGATGCAGGAGGCTGTTGTGTGCGTTTTAGGGTGTCGGTCACACCCTGTACCTCCACCCATCGGGGCCCACCACCTGTGAGAACTGAACATGAGCCAGATGTTTTTAGATGTCCCTTGTGGGCCCTAATCTTGATCACAGTTTTGTGTGATCATCTTGTGACTGCTTCTCTCTCCTGCTGGGTCATTCCCTGTACAAGTGCAGGAGCGGATGCTTTTATTCCCCGCTCGTTCGCAGCATCGAGCATGCGCTTGACTTCTGCTAGTGCTCACTGTTCGGAGGGACAGCGTATCTGTATGTCGACTATCAAAAATGTCAGTTATGTGGTATATGAATTATGTCTTAATTACATTTCAAAGTCTTTAAAAAAAAAAAATCCTGAAAAAATACTTTGAATGACAGCAGTGGTTATTTTTGGGTAATAAGACTGTGGAAGATTTGCCATTTTTATGTTTCCTCTTCTGCATTTTCTTGAGCAGAGCTTTACAACTGTCTCTCTGCCCCAGGCGTGTTGAAGTGGCAGCTGTGTTCTCCACAGTAGCAGTGGCGGAGTCAGCGACTCTCTGCGTCTGTGGGTGGGATCTCACGGTGGTCATGAGTGATTTTTTATAAGATTGTTCCACAGAAATTTTAAGATACTATATGTGTCTTTATGTGTGTGCATGTATAATATATATATATATGTATTTTTTTTTTTAGGGAATTACTTATTTAGAGGAGGGAAGCAGGCAGGATTGAAAGCAACTAGGCAGGAAGAGAGAAGAAGCTTCTCTGCCCATCCATTTAGTTGTTCATGTCGGTTGTGCTGTCTGCACACACAGCCCCACACCCACCACCCTCCGCCTCAGGCCAGGTCCTTAGGCTTTTCTGGGGCCTCAGATGGAGCCACTGAACCAGTGGGCATTTCTGCGTGTACATGTTACAGAATCCACGCCAGGCGAATGATCAGGATCTTTCCACCTGCCTCCGACTGGCTCATCGCCTCAGAGGCTTTTAGCCCACCCAGATGGGCCTGTTTTTTCTCCAGAGCACCGGTTTTTGACTTGTGGCATGGATGAGGAATGAGGAATAGTTCAAACTGTATTTACTGCAAAGAGAACTTGGAAGCAGATTATTTCTGCCCTCTCCTCCAGGGCATTTCGCAGGCTTTGTAGAGTGTTCTGAACGAATACCAGAAGCCAGGAAAGCTGGGTTTAACCCCTACCACTAGTCCCTGTGTGGCCTTCGGAGAACCTTCCCCTCTGAAAGCCTAATTATTTCCATCTGTCAAGTGAGAGGTTGCATGTCTGAGTCCCTTCTCCGTCGAGCACCTGTGGTCCTTGGTTCCCCGCTTCCTCTCAGCCTCTCTTCATTAGCAGGTCAAGTAGCTTCTGGGCTACGGTCTCCTCCCCTTTCTCCTTGGGGGCCTGTCTGATCTGGGAAACAGATTTCCCTACTCTCTTCATCCCCTTGACTCACTTAGCATTTCTGAGCAGATCCTAACTGCGAGACATTTTTCGACAAGACAGACACTCCAAGATAGTCTCAGCTGTAATTTAATCTGTGTCTGGAAATAACTTGTCTCAAATGTCTTTTAAAAATGAATTTGACATTTCGCGTACCTTATTTTTTGAAACATATAATTACATATGTGTTCTGGGGGCTTTCAGGGTTCTTCATGAGCACATTCAGAGATTGTCCAAGGTAGTGACTGCAAATCACAGAGCTCTTCAGATACCAGAGGTAAGATGGTTGGTGCAGCTGGGTGGAGGTGGTAATTACAAGGCATTTTGCCGCTTTGTCAAGGAGACGGTTTAATAAATTCCCACGTCATTTGCATTAGGTGTAATTCAGTCTGTTACTGCAAGGTTCTCTTCTGAGGATTAAAATTCCTGGACGTGGAAAGGGAGTGGGGAGGAGGGAGAGCCAGCGTTGAGGAGCTCCTGCCCCAACACCACCCCATGTGCAGGCACAGCCCCGGGAAGCACCCCCATTCATGCGGGCATAGGTGGGCTCTGCAGAAAGGGCTCACGGGAGGAGGGCATCTGGTCAACTCAGATTGCCCGAAAACAGCCCTTCCAGGAGGTGGGATGGACTCTGAATGTGACCTCAGATTACCTCTTAGTTACTGATACTCCCACTTTTACCTGTCAGACAGCTCTTACAAAACAGGAAAATTTCTGATATTCGAACTTTCTGGTTGTTTTATTAAAATCCCCACTGATGAAACGTTAATTAGCATAATGTTTTTCGTTATTATTTTTCTTTATTAGTAGTTTGTGCTTTTGGAATCAACTATAGCATGTAGAGAGACATTCCATCCTAGCCTTTTTTGTTTGTTTTAAGAAAAGGTGCAGGCAGGAAGAGAAAGGAAGAAGTATTTTATTTTTCATTTTTACTTGATGGTTCACACCGGTTGTTTACCCCCCAGACCTGGAACTCAAACCCAGGGGCATGTGGCCTGTGCTTCTTTGAAGGTGATTGACCCAACTGCTACTCCACCAGGGCGTGCTGGAAGAAGCATTTAATTTTAATTTTATTTATTCATGTTGCTTATTTCCCCCTGGCCGCAGGGTGCAAGCCTAGGTCCTCGGGATGTCCATGGACGGTGCTGTCAACTGGAGGCACCTAACCAAACTGCTTCTCACCAGGGCACACCCATCCCAGCTGTTTGAGAGAATTGTTTGAAATTTTATGAATTCAAGATTCTGTTATTGTATGCCCTTCCTTCTAGTAATAGGAATCTGGGTTGCTTTATTTTAAAATGCACAGTCAGTTAAAAGTGTGAAAATTAAGCTTTCTTCTTGAATGGAAGGGGAGGGAACCTCACTCTGGTTCTACTGTGGAAGGGAAAGGGAACTGTACCTCTTGCCCAGTGTGGACAGGGTGAAACAGCTGACCGGCTGCGGGTCGACTCACACTCTTCCTTCCACTTGTGGTCTCGCTTAGGTGTATCTTCGGGAGGCACCGTGGCCTTCTGCACAGGCTGAGATCAGGACAATAAGTGCGTACAAGACGCCCCGGGACAAAGTGCAGTGCATCCTGAGAATGTGTTCCACCATCATGAACCTTCTGAGCCTGGCCAACGAGGACTCCGTGCCCGGAGCAGATGACTTCGTCCCCGTCTTGGTGTTTGTGCTGATAAAGGTGGGCCCTCCGCCGTGAGTGGGGTGCTTGTCTGTGCTCTGAGCGGGAGGCGCAGGGCTCCTCGTGTGAGCGGCCGGGGCTCTTGTTCAAGTCCAGCTCTGTGTTACCAGAAAGCAGTGTCTCACGTCAGACTTGTCCTGTCCGAAGGTTATGATATTCGAAGAAAAGAGGGAGGATAGGTTCTTTTAATGTAGTGCCCTGAAGTTATCTGTTGGGGCTGTGTCTGTGATGACTGAATGAAAGAAGGAGGGCAGGCTCTTTCTGTCGTGCTATTGCTGTCGCTTTCACACTGAATTCGTCGTAGTGCTTATCATGTAAGCTGTCAAACTCACCAGACTTCTCCCTCCTCTTAGTCTCTTGCTTTTTTAATTGTGCTATATTATTTTTTAATATACTTAAATTTCGTGTCAGTTTTTTTGACTCAAAGTTTCCTCATTTAAGCGGTTTGTTTTGAACATTCTGGATCATACAGTGTGGATGCAACAGCATCACCGTGTGTTCCTGTCCGCTCAGCCCATCAGTTGATGTCTAAAGTGTATGTAACGTAGCACTTACTAATTCTTAATCTTGGAGGTGTTTCTGCAACCTGAACACTTAGCTCAGAGTCAGAACCCATAAAATGTGTGAGTGATCAGCCTTCGGAGTATCCCCTCCTCTCGGCAGGGCGCTTCTCTTGTCCACGTGTGATGTGTCTGTCCCCACGCAGGACCAGCTTAAGCTTGTTCTCCTAACCACTTAACACACCTGCGTTCTTTTTCTCCACCTGGAGAAGGTGAAAAAGTAGATGTTCTGTGTTACTTCTGGCAGTAGAAGGCATATTGTCTGTTTTAGTTATTTTCTTTCTCTGCTAATTCTCCCTGGACTCACTAACCAGGTATAACTCAGTTGCCTGCAGCGTTTATTTCCCTGTCAAACACTCTGGAATTCTGGGAGGTTAAATTCACCGCGATTGTCAGCTTCCTTAAAGGACCAGTGAGGTTAAGTGACTTGCAGAGATAGAAGCTCTAGACAGTGCAACTAGGGTTAAACCTGACTTGCCTAATCAGTGTATTGTCAAAATAGCTTAGCTAGGATTTGCTAGTTACTTCGAAAAAAGAAGTTTGGGATAATTTTCAAAAGGACTAGTACCTCTTTCACAGAAAAACATTTTAAGATGTTAATTTAAACCATATTTGTAGAGCTCTGCATCTGAATACTTGTACTGTTTCACTGCTCCAGGCAAACCCGCCCTGTTTGCTGTCTACGGTCCAGTACATCAGCAGCTTCTATGCCAGCTGCCTGTCTGGAGAGGAGTCCTACTGGTGGATGCAATTCACGGCTGCCGTGGAATTCATCAAAACTATCGATGACCGGAAGTGACCGTGACCGAGGCTTCCGAGGCTGCAGCAGACTGGCCAGCACACGGCGCACTCAGAACACGCGCCAGCTGCTGTGGAGGCTGAGGCCTGTTTTGTATAATATTGTACAGCATTCAGACGTTTCACAGCAGATCTTTACTAAACAGATTAACGAGCTAACAGGCAGGTTCTCTTTCCTTTGGGCTCTTTTCCTTTCTGAGCTGCATTATTTGTCATTTTCTTGTTCCCAAATAGAGAATAATACTGCAAAAAGGGACCACATTTTTCAGGTGTTTTGAAATATTAAAAAACAATCTACTAGGAAAGTTCCTAGATCCCCATTCATGGATGCCCATTCTTTCCTTTTATTTAAAGAACAGGATTGTACACCCTTTTAAGATGCTCTCTAATCTTATAGGCATCTAGTGGAAGGAAAATACCAGTTGCACTGAGGATTATAATACTGGCGACATTAGTGGCATTATCTATATACACTCACTAAATTGAAAAGCTAAGAAGGAAATGTAAATATAATATATATTTATATTTGATGTAATATGGACATCAGATTCTAATAAATAAGGAATATTGCTGATAGTAGGTTGTGATAGACCCTCTTGTGAAATGGTTTCCTTGACAAACTTTAAGCTGAGCTTAAAAGCAAAGAACAAAAGAAAGCCACAAATATTTATTAAAGTGTGATACAGTTTACTGAATTTTCAAGGTGTGGAGTTTGATGCATAGGGCTGCCTCTGATGAGGGTGTAGACATCACAGAGTAAGTCATTCAGACATTTCTCACCATGGACATCTTTGAGCCTGCAGTAGGAGGTAGGAGATAGACTCTCTCATCGCCATATGTTAACATGGAAAGGAACAGTAGACATCTAATACTTTACTGAGGTACTTCTCATCCGAAATACTAAATAAGAGTGTAGAAACCCCAAACAGAACTCCTTACAAACCGTAATATATTTTTGATGATTATTCACATTGAATGCACAGACCAGGAATTCAGTGAATGTCATTTTTTTAAAAAACTAATTTGTATTGTGTGCTCTAGTGATACAAGTTTTACTAGTGATAAACTATTTTAATCAACCATACTATTCTTATGGAAAAAAATCTATTTTGGCAGGTTTCTGTGCCTTTATTTCCCTCTTCTGAAAAAAAAAAAAAAAGTATGTGTTTCAATGTTTTGGTTTGATTGTATATCGATAATTCATCAGGAATGGGTTTTGGTGTCTGAGAAATCAGCCAGGAGGCACACCAAAGCTTCAAGCACAAGTCTTGTACATAGGTCATACTGACTGACTTTACTTTGTATGTGTCTTAAACATGTTTAGCTTTTTTTTTAATAGCTCAGTCCCATTATTTGAGTGCTTCACGCCGCAGCACTCCCAGGCATTTTAAAGGAACTGTGACAAATGGCCTTGAGCAGATCTGCGCGGAGGCATCTTCTCCCTCCAAGATCTCCGCTGTATTGTGCCCAAGGAAGTTGGGTTTCCTTATGTCTCCATCTCTTCTTCTTTTATTTTTAAATGTAAAAAAATTGCATAGGAGTGTGGGATGTGGTTTCTGCCTTTCGGGGAGAGGTCAGAATTAAACTAGTATCTTAAAACGTCCTTTGGAATGTTAGGACGAGAAGTCTGTGTGCAGTCACGTGCTTCGTGGACTGTCACTGTCAAACCTGCCTTGGCATCAAAGTCAGGTCCCATCAGAAACACCAAACTGTCTAACGCGATTTCTCAGACCTGGAGGGAGTCCATCTGCTTCAGCATTTGATTCAATAAATGTTAAGTCAACAGAAGACTTGGAATTATTGAAATTCATTGTTAAGAAACTTAGCTTATAAGTCAATGAGAGACTTTTTTTCTCCACAATGGTTGCTGAATCTTCCATGTTATCACTACGGAAATAAATGTGAAGATGTGGACATTGCAGAGGACTCGTTTCTGTGGAGAAGGTGGTGAGCTGGGGAGCAGGGCTACACTGGAGGCAGGACACAGGTCTCTTCCGTGCTGAGCCAGGGGTGAGGGTGACCCTGAGATCGGCCTCCGAGTTACACCCCAGATGGAGGGAGGCAGGTGCTCATGTCTTGACTCAGGTGCCAGCAGAGACCCACAGCCCAGCAGGGGCAGCTGAGTTCACTTCAGCTTGACCACAACCTTGTGGATTTCATGACAGGATTTATTCCAGTGTTGATTTCTGAATTTAGGAATTGCTGGCTAGCTGATGGCAGTGGTGGGATATGACATGGGAGGGATTTGGTTTTCTCTTTCAGGAAAGAGGAATAGCTGTTCTTCGAATATCTCTCACTGCACTTCCTACCCAGTGTTGATTTTGCTTGAAGGGTTAGGGCAAAAGTACAAAATCACTTATAGGAAACAGTAGCCATCAATATGACATGAAATTTATCAAGATAATGTTAAATAGGGAGACTGGCTCAGTTCGCTGAAATCTTGTAGAATTAACTTATCTAATGAAAAATAAAAATTTTGTATCAATATTCTTCTAGAGAAAAATAATAGCAATACAGTTCCTTTCCTTGTAAAATTGCTTTTTGTTTTGTTTTTAAACCTGGTAAATACTTTGTTTTCTTTCTCTATTTTAGATCAACAGCCACAGTTAGTGCTTTTTCTTTAAAAACCTGCTGATGAATACCTTTTTAGAGAGAGACTAAATCACTGTAGTCAGAATTAGGCTTTGTGAAGGGCTGGAAATAGCTGTGACGCATGGTTTTCTTTCCTTGTGTGTGGAAAGTCTTTGTTTCACGCAGACTTTGACACCCGTGTTCCTGTGAGGTATGTCGGCAAGACTTGCAGGCTGCGGCCCGGGCGGTAGGAGCCGGCTGTTCTCGCTGCCGAGGCTGCGGACTGCGCGCCAGCCCAGCCCACTCCCACCAGCCGGGAGTCCGTGTGGCCACATAAAGGTCAGCTGAGTTCCATGGGTGAGCTTTTAAGAGTTGCTTTCTTTGGCTGTGACTGGGTATGAAAAGGGAAGTAGGAACACTTTTGCTCAAAAATATTAGTGGATCACAGAGAAGTGGTAGAAAAGTAGCGGAATTAGCTTCCTTCTTGTGTGTCCTACACTCTCTTCCCACCCCTCCATTACTGCTTTATTTCTTTGAGGAAAAGCATTTGTTCTCTCTTAGTTCTTTCCAGCCAAGTGAGTTATTCCATTTGTAATTGCCAAAAGTGGGGTGGGAGGATCAGAAACAATGTTGAAGCTCAAAGAACTTTTAGTAAGTAGATTAACGGTAGTGAGATATTTGAGAGATTTTGAATGCCAAAATGCTTGAGAACTTTGCCAGATTAGTAATTACTTAATATATTTTAGAATGTAGGTAACCCAAGAATCGTAGGATGGCCCGGAATAGCCTTATTACTCTTAGAAACACTGGGAGGAAGGAAGATGGCGTTTTCTCCAGTGTCAGGGCTGGTGTGGGGCCGTGAGCTGCTGTGACCCAAAAAGGCTGATGCCCAACCGAGCTTGAGCTCCAGAGGGAGGAAGCCCTGCATGTGGGCGATGGCAGACTGTGGGCAGGGGCCACGCCTTTCCCGGCCACCTCTGCTGAGTTGTCCTGTCTGCCTATAGTCCTGTTTCACCTGTCTTGAAAAGCTTTGTGCTGCCTCCTCTGGAACTGGTGAGACTTAATGAGGCTCAGTTAACGAGCTTGCATCGTGTACATGTACAGGAAACCTTCCTGTCTCCTGTGATCTCTAATGCGTGAGGCCGGTCTGTAAAACTGATTACAAAGGGAGCGCAGTTGCTTCACTGGGTCTTGTTTCCACTCATCTGTTGCGTATTTAGAAGCATTTCTGCAACTTCTTCGACATCTCACGTAGTGCTGCTCCACGCTGGTTGTTTCCACCAGCGTTTTCAGGCTTCATGTGAGTGCAGGACTGGAAGGACCCAGAGCCACCCGGTCGCTAAGGAGACGACCCCTGCGCTGACCCGGCTTTGGAGCCGAGAGCAGAAGTCCCAGTCGCAGCCCTCATTGCGCCCTTATCACGCTCTTCAGCGAGGACAGTTCTGCTAGACCAGGAGCCCCTGTCACGGGCGAGCGCACCCCGCAGGCTTCCCGCTTCCCAGGGTCACTGCCCTTCTCTGAGAAGGAAGCACTTACATGTTCACCAGGGCTCAGTTTTCGTTCCATCTGGTTCATTTTTCTGGGAGGGGCCTGGGGGTCCCGGCGCAGCCACATGCCCTCCGGGACCTGGACTGGTGCGGAGGCGCTGGCGCTGGAGGACGTTGCTCTCACGCTCCCATCTGGCTTGGATGCTCGCTGGAGTTCCACACCCACTGCGGGAGGCGTCCAGTTCTTAGAGGTCTGGCTCCATGTCTCGCAAGGGTAACAGGTGTGACCTTTTAAAGACTGCTGGCCCAGCAGCCGGTCCGTTTCTCCTGGGAGCGTGGCTCTATTTGCTTACATCCAGCGTTTCCTCGTAAGCTACCCAGTGATGTGAAAGCGGCCTCTTTTCCAAATCTCAGAGTTTGTGTTCAGATTACTCCATCATATTCTTTTCTGTCAAATCTTCCGGGCTACTCCCAGCACCTTGTCCACAGTGATGTCACCAGCACCGCCCCTACAGCCATGCTGGACCCTTCTGCCCCTTACTAGGCAGGCATGGGTTTGAGTGCCAGGTCCAGGGCCCCGAGGTCAGTTCTAATCTTAGCTCTGCCACTAAGCAGACGATTTTGAAGGGTTTCTCTCCAGGTTAGCCATGTTCCCTCAAGGATCCCTTCCAGTCTCTGGTTTCGTCCTGTATATTATGATTATAGATCCATGAACTTGAAACATTCCATGTGTCAGCATGATGGGTACAGCTGGAGTGCAGGACACGAGGGAGGCGCCCCAAAACAGTGTTTAGGACCCCTGCCCATGGAGTCGACTTGAGGGGAACTTGAGACTTGCCAGGGAACACAACTTGAGGCATCAGCTCCTTCTGCTGGTTTAATGCATTTGAAGCAGGACTGATAGATTTTCGGTGACAGGACAGGCCAGACTCAGAGGGGTGCATTCCCCTCCGACACCAGCCAGCACAGTTCTGGGAAGGGCAGCTGGCTCTGTCTTGGCCATCACAGGACCACAGACAACCTGTGGCCTGGACATCACGCAGAACCTCATTTTTAGCTAAAAGACTTCGTAGTGAGTTGAGGTCCCTTCAGCTGTGATCGTGAACAGTAACTACAGAAAAACGATGGCTGACGGTTTACGTCCTCCAGATTTGGACACGAGTCCTAATGTATCCCAGACACCGCCCGTGGGATTCGTGCTCTCATCCAGATCCCACCTTCTCTCCACGGCCCTCAACTGCAGATCACCCCGCGCTCGACACTTCTGAGAAGCATTCCTGCCAGGTGTCTGCCCACCAACTGCCTCCAGCCTGTTGACCCTGCTCCACGCTGCCCTTAGAATTCACCTCTCACCAGATTCCTCCTCTGCTTAAAGCCTTTCCTATTTTGGTTGCAATTTGCTCTTTAGCTTTATACCGCTATCCCTTTCTCCTTCCACTCTGGGCTCTCAAAACCTGCCGTCACCCCAGCACCTGCTTTGCTCACCCATAGGCCCTGGGGGCCCTCGGCGACTCCTCCCTCAGGACCTCACCCTTCCCTCCACAGGAGGCTTCCCCCACACTTCTCTACCAGGTGGGAGGCTCCCGGGAACCATGTTCTCTTTGAGGACTGTCCCACCCAAATGACAAGTGTCCCAAAATGTTTGTAGATGGGGGTGGTTGAGGGAGCAGGCCTGGCTTCCATTAACTTTTTCTCCACATTTAGCCTGGGCAAGGCTCCCCACCACCCTCCCTTCACATGGCCTGCCGACTTGCATGTCCTCTGGGACCACCCCTGAGGAGTTGGGGGGTCACTGTGTGTCTGGCCTGTACCCCCTGGGTGGGAAAGTCCGGGTCCCTGAGATCGCCTCCCAGGCTGGGTCTAGTGGAGGGTCCGGAAGGAGCCTGGCAGTGTCCCCCACACCCGCCAAGTGCCAGCACCTCCCCACCAAGTCCCTTCCGGAGGAGCTGCGACTGCGCAGCCGGCCTCCAGGGGTCTAGCCCGGTCGGGTTGGCCCGCTTCTCTGGCTGGGGTCTGTGCTGGGCACTTGGCCGGGACTGGGGTGGCCCAGAGGTGTGGGTGCTAAGCATTATGCACTGGAATTGGCTGGTCCCAGGATGGTGTCTGGGCCAGTCAGGCTCCTCCGGGTCCCTGCTTTGCTGTTCCTTGGGTGACATCTTGTGGCCAAGGACAGGTACAAACCGCTGGCTGAGAGGGCTGCGGAAGAAAGGCCCCATCAGGCCTGGCTGGAGGAGAGCTAGAGGCCCTGGACACAGGTGTACCCCTGCCTTGATGGGACTTTCGCTGAACTCCATTGGACAGTGATGGACCGACCCCTGGTCTCGTCCACTGCCCCACGTTAGACACACAAACCACCCAGTTCCTCCTAGCCCGCTCTGTTGTGGCAAATGAGAACCATTATTCCCAGGAACTAAAGCTTTTCAGGTCTAGAGGAGGCCGTAGTCCTAACTTTTAGCTTCTATGGGCTCCTGTGCCCTCTGCAAGATACCAGCCCCACAGGATGGCTGGAGACCACGTGAGGCGGGCGTGAAAGAAGCTTTGCAAACTGGAGAGGACCATCCTGGTGTGCCTGCTCCCTCGTGCGTGTGAGCCCCTCGAGGGCAGGGCTGGACACTCCTGGTATCCCCAGTGCCTGGCCTAGAGCCTGGCACATCAGAATGAATTGGCATCTTGCGGGCAGGGAGGCCTCCTCCCTACTTCCTGCACACAGCCCAGGTCCGCGTCTAGTGTCAAGGCCACCACAGGGACAGACGGACAGTCTCCACCTGCTGGCTGGCCTTATTTACGGGGGATGACCTTCGCTTCTTCCCTGCTAGAGACTGACACCTGGCTCCCACGCGGGGCCCAGAGGAAGAGACCCTGGTTGCTGGGGGCCCCTTGCTGACACCAGAGAAAGCCGCAGGGCGACCAGAATATAAATGCATAGTGGAGGCAGAGGAACAGATGAGCCAGCCTCCAGGTGACTGGGTGGAGCGGACCCACCAGGGCAGCCGCCCCCTCTCTGCGCACAGATTGCGCCCATGATGAAGATGAATGGAAACCCCTTTGCTGGAAAATGTGGAGTCAATCAGCACGGTTACCTGTGCCGCCAGGCCCTCCCACCAGCTTAGAGCAGAGCAATGTTAGGATTCGGAATTTCCCCGGCAGCCACATGGTTAGCACAGAAAGCAGGCAAAACTCCTGACAAGCAGCCCCAATTACAGGATAAATGATACAGGACGCCGCAAGCTTGCCAGGAATTAGCGGGCTCAAACCGTGGCTGCGGGAGGGTCTCAGGCAGCCCTGCAAACAGCTTACACAAAAGAAAAGCAGCACAGATCAGTGAGGTCCCCTGGCCCCAGCTGCGGGCCCCCCAGGGAGATGGCAGCAGTGACCAGAGCCTTTGCTGCGTGGCTGTGGGATTTGTAAAGGCTGGTTGAAGGCGGAGCGGGGAGATTGTGTTGGGCTTTCTAGCATTTGCTGATGAAAACAAACTAAACTTGTACTTCCAAGCCTCACACTGGGAGACAGGACTGATGAGGACATTGCATCTTCCTCTTTCCACGCTGAAAAAAAACCATTTTTCTCAATATGCCCGACGCAGTGCAGTATGTGATCATTCGGTCGTCGGCACGGTGGACCAGAGAGAAAGGTTTGCTGAGCGAATTAATATTGTCGACAAGATTGCAGGGGGCATGTTTAACTCACTTCAGGTGCTCTAGAAGCTTCACACAATGGATCAGCTAATTACAAATCATGCCTATTTATTCATTAAACAGGGCCTGGGGGAAATTCAAAGAGGCAACACTGTCTTAACTTCATTCAATTTGCAGTCTGTGATTAAACGGAACGCAGCTGCAAGACTACAGAAATGTCGTCTTCTGCTTTTTCCTGATGCAAACCGACCTCTTTCCGGCCGTCCCCACCCTCCACGGGAGGGTTACCACCCCGCCTCAGCCCTGCGCTGCTAACAGCTGCTGGGACTTTGGGCAAGTCCCTTCTGCCACACGTCTCAGTTTCCTCATCTGTAAAGTGGGTTCATGAGCCTCTGGTTCTCAGGGTTCCTGAGAAGAAGAAGAGGTGAAGATGTTCTATGGCTGTTTCAGGTCATGGAAAACAGCTGTGAGAAGACTCTCCTCTGTTGTAGTTGCAGGGGCTGTCACTGAGAGGCTCAGGGTCCCCTAGACAGTCTCTGACCAGGAAAAGCTGAGGGCTCAGAGCCTGGCACACGGGCCTGATTGCCCAGAGCTGGGTGGCGCTGGCCTGTGTCCCCAACTCTGACTCTGGGACAGGGTGACCAAGGATCTCAGTTTGCCCAGGAATCAGGGATTTCCCAGGATGTGGAATTTTTAGGGCTAACACCGGGACGGTTCCAAACTAGGTCAGTCACTGGTCTCTGCGTCCCAAGACGCTCTCCTTATCCAGGATCCCTAAAATATGCAAAACATAGGGGGGTCACTTTAACTTCATTCCTTGTCAACACATGAAGGCCTCAGGTTATTTATTATCAATACATTATAAGAACCAAACAGCCAACATTTGCTTCACGTTTTCCGATCCCACAGTGCTTTTCACTGCCACACCCAGGGTTTCACAGCTTCCTTTCCATTTACTCCGCTCCCGTGGGCTGCCCCCAGAGCTGACCCAGGAAACGGGTTCCGCAGCTGTGACAGAACCACAGGGCCCGGTCCGGCTCCTGTGACTGGCCCCTCTGTGGATGCTGTGGCCCCTCTGCCCATGTTCCCTCTGTCTCGGTCCTGTGTTTGAGACTTTCCTATCTAGCAGGGTGGCGGGCCAGCGAGTCAAACACCAGCCTCAGCCACAGGGAACTGTCCTCTCCAGACAGCCGGACAGCAGCTGTTTCATTAGCTTCAACCTAATGGTGCTGTTAGGGCCACTTGAGATACCCCGCTTTCTTGGAGCCTCAGTTTCTCACCTGAAGAATAGGGATGCCAGTCATCTCCGTGTCTCAGTGCTGCTGTTGGCATTAGATGAGCTCGTCCACGGATGGCCTCTCAGGGGTGCCTGACACAGAGCAGGCCTCTCTGAATTCAAGCTTTTATTTTCGGCTTGTATCTTCGCCCTTCTGTGTTGCCCGTGGTCAGCCACTAGGCAGGCGTCCAACAAACGGTTGAACGAGGGAACAGAAGTGAATGCCTGTGTCTCCTCCACTGGCGTTTCCCAAATGACCTTGAACTCGCAGGGCTGCTCCCCCCTCCGCCCACCGAGGGGCTCTTCCTCTGCCTGCCTCCCTCAGAGGCCTCTGGATTAAACACCCGTGTCCCATGGCTCCCCGTGGCGGGCCTGATGGGTTTTGAGATGTTTCCATTCCTCCTATGGTTTCTAAAACATACAAATCATTCTGGCTGCACTTCTGCGTTTCACTACGAGGAATGCACATTTGAAAACAACAGAGGGTGAAGTTTAAAAGCAACATGCAATTTTTATTACATATATCTCCAAATCTGCCATTAGGCCCGTCCCCGCGGTGTTATTGACCTTGATTCCTTCTCATTTGCATCCTGCATTTTTCATCCTTTGGAATATGGTGTTTTGGGACTTCTCCATCATTAAGTGGATTTACAGCAATTTCCCTGTGTGTTTTCTCCAAGGGATTCTGTTATGAGATGCACATTAAATCTCCATTAATACCTCATTATCCGACTGATAAGATTACCATGATAATGAGGCAGAAATTCTAATTGTTTCACTTCTTATTGTGCCTTCCATTTAATCCTTTACTCTACCTGGAAGTTGGTCATGAGCTGCCAAGCACCAGACTGAAAGGGACTTTCCACACATTGTTCAGAGGCTGGGGCCACTGATTAGTGGTGATGGAGAGGAGGATGGGGTCACATGATCAATGGTGATGGGGGAGAAGGGTGGGGTCATGTGATCAGTGGTGATAGGGAGGAGGAGGGTGGGGTCATGTGATCAGGGTGATGGGGGAGGAGGAGGGTGGATCATGTGATCGGTGGTGTTGGGGGAGGAGGGTGGGGTCATGTGATCAGTGGTGATGGGGGAGGAGGTGGGTGGAATCAGGTTAGATGAATTTCCAGGGCAGGTATTTGGGGGTGAAAGTCTTCTGGTTGGGCCTAGCTGGATTTACTGCCTTCCTTCGTCGTGTGCAGCACACTCATGCACTCGTGCATGGACATGCTCACACACATGTGCACACAGGACACACACATGCGTGCCTGCGCCCCAAGTCAAAAGAGCCCATTGTCCCCCTGGTGCTGTTTTCCTGCCAGTCCGAATCCCCTTGCAGAGGGTTCCTCGCTCAGGGGTGCTCCACACTGTTTGACAGGGAGTGAGGGGCTCAGGGCCAGGAGACACTGGGGGCGGTGGCGGGGCTAGAGATAGTGGGAGAAGAGCCTCTTCAAGGGGAGCCTGTGCAGGACCCTGTGAGAGGGGTCCCCCAACTGTGCTTGTGGCTTCCGGTCAGCACCGCACATCTGTGGAGAGAGGGCCCTAGAGAAATAGAAGAGGGTCCTGGGACAACAGCCCCTGCTGCCACCTCAGAGTGCATGGCACTGGGAAACACTGCACCTTAGAGAAGACAGCTCCCCCTTGCCCTGTGTCCTGCATCTTCTGCAACCAATACTTCCAACCTGTACGCGGCCCAGAGGCAGGAAGAGCATTTCCGAAGCCCCTGCAGGGTTTTAGAAGAAGACAGGGCTGTGGCTGTTGAGGGCAGCGGCCCTGTGGTGGGAGAAACAGCACCCGCAGGGCCCTGTCCTCATGAGGGGCCCCCACTGCACAGGCCGGGGAGCGCGGGTGAACTGGACAAGAAAGCACGGTTAGACCCACACCGCCGTCCCACAGCTGTTTTAGGGTTGGTGGCATGTCGGTGCTCGTTTCCCAGGTGCAGTGACACTCGTCTCCTGGGACCATGGCTTGAAGCAGCAGAAATTTCTTCTAAGTTCGGAGTCTAGAAGTTCAAGATGAAAATGTCTTCAGCCCAGCTCCCTCTGAATCACTGGATAGAATCTTTCCTTGTGATGCGGCCTGGTGGAGCAGCAGTTAAGTCAACCACCTTCAAAGGAGTGCAGGCCACATACCTCTGGGTTCCAGGCCTGGGCCCAGGGGAACAACCAGTGTGAATAATTAAATAATCAAGATGCATCCCCCCACCCCCCCACCTCCTCCTCCTCTTCCTGCCTGGCTGCTGCTCACCTTCATTCCTGCTGGCACCTTTCCTTCCTTGTCTCTTAGCCAAGCGACAAGGTGGGGGCTGTTGACCCCTGGTGACCCTTGACTGGTAACTGCCGCCCTCCCGCCTCTGCCTCTGTTGTCACAGGGTTGTCTTCTTCCTGCGTGTCCTCTCCTTCTAAAGACCCCCCCATACTGGATTGGGTTGGGAGAACCCTTTTGTCTTTGTACTTCTGCAAAGACTGTTTCCAGATAAGGTTACACTCAGGGGTACCAGGGTTAGGCGGTCAATATATCTTTCGGGTGGGGGATACAATTCAGCCTCTAACACCTCTGAAATCTATCCATGAAATTAAAATCGTGATGATATTACTAGGCAAATATTAGTAGAATTGGCAGAATTCATGAACATGTTCTCAGATGTCGACGTGTGGGTCATCCTGTAACGGGGTGTCTGTGCCAGCGGATAGAGGGTCCCCGCTGCTCCATCTTTCCTGACAATTGTGCAACTACAGATTGGCGGGAAAGGCTTCCCGAGATCAGACAGTTCCACCTTCATCATCTTTATTGTGTTTTAACTCTTTCCATTCACCCTCGCAAAGTAACAGAAGCAGAGTTTTAAAAAATGCAAAGGGTGCTAAAAACTCCTAACAAAAGCCAGCTAGCTGTCCCTTGACACACCCCTGCTTCCTTCCTGTGCCCCTTTCTCCAAAAACAAAGACCTTAAACTATTTTAGTGAAGTTACTCTTTAGTTACATCATTATTTGTCAATAACATGTTTATACCACTGTATCTCCACTCAGCCTTCAGCATTCTCTTCTGCCTTCCTATCATGAATCATGAAAAACGTATCTCTCTTGCCAGCCTGCCCTCAATTTCCCCCTTTCCAGCTTCACAACGTAGGTGCAGCTGGTCCTTGAATACCATTGTTTCATTCAAGGTCATTTTGTTACAGCGTTCATGAGGGAAAAACCAATTTCAGCGTAGTCTGTGTGGAGTTAGCACATTCTCCCAAATCGGTGCGGGTGTCCCGCCGCACCCCGCGATGGGCACGAGGCTCGCTGTCCCGGTCGGAGTGAGGGTGGGGGTGAGAGCCCCTTGGGATGGAAGGGCTGCTTCCTGCCTTGTCCTCTGAGCTACTGGGACCATCTCTGTTCCCAGAACTGGAGAACTTTATTAGAAAATAAATGAATCCATATTAATTTTCAATATTAGAAGAGTTTGGGTCTTTACTGAGAAATATGATGGTTTTCTGATGAGACATATACTGTAGGAACTTAAGGTTTTTTTTTAAGAGAGGAAGGAAGAAAGGGAGAAAAGGAAGGGAGAGAGGGAGGGAGGAGAGATGGGAAAAAAAAGAAGCATTTTTATTAATTAATTTGCTTATTTTTGTTTCCCACATTCTCCCAACCCCAGGTAGAGAAGCCGGGTTCCTGGGCTTTTTGTGGTCCTCACCCCAGCAGTCTCAGCCCCCGCAGCCACCAGGGCACTGGTTTTCTTATATGGTGGTTTTTTTTAAAGTTGCGGTTTCCAAAAGCCTATTAAGGATATTAAATGAGGAATTAATATATTTAACAATATTTGCTGAATCAGTACTAAGCAGCTACATGATTATTGTTCCCATCGGAACCAGACAGGGAAGTTTGATCACATTTCCTCTCTTGGATAACTGTTTGGAAGCTCATGTTTTCATTGGATTCACTGTGTCCTGACTGTCCATTCTTGTGCAACAGAGCTCCTCTGACGTCTGTTTTCCGTGTGGTCTAGAGACATCTGTTGAATGTCCCCCTTGAGGACTTTCCCCTCAGCCCCACTTCCAGGGCGGGTTGCTCTCGAGACCCTCGGTAGGTACAGCTGTTCCCTCGGGGCCCGCACTTCTCCCCTGTCTGGCTTTCCTGCTCTTTGGATCCGTGTCTTCATCTTTCTCAACAGCCTGTTCCCCTGGGAAGGTCATGCACCCTGGAGCCTCTCAGAGCAAGTCTGAAAATGGCCTTTTCTATGCCCGCGTGGTGCATAGTGTGGCTGAGTATGAAATTCGGGTGAGACGTCATCTCCCCAGAGAGTTTTGAGGGGCGTGCTCCTTTGTCTTATACTTTCCACTATCGCTGTTGAGCTGATGAGAAGTTCAAAGTCACTCAGGAACCTGATCTACTTTCCTTGATGGAAAAATTTTTTCCAATTATGGTGAAACATGTGTAACAATAGAATTTGCCATTTTAACTACTTAAAAATGTACAATTCTGCAGGAAGTACATTTACATCACAACCATCGCCACTGTCCATCTCCATCACTTCTCATCTTCCTCAACCAAACTCTACTCATTAAACATACTTTCCATTTTCTCTCTCTGTCGTCCAACCCCTGCAACCCAGTCCCTTTAGGTCCCTGTGAATCTGACTACGGTAGATACATCATATAAGTAGAATCATTCAATTTTTTTAAAGGAAGGAAAAGTGAGGCATGAATGAAGGTGAGTAGGCAGGCAGGCAGGAGGCGAGAAGAGGAAGAAAAATTGTATTTTATTTTTAAAATTTCACTTGTACATCTTAGTTGTTTCCCCCAGCCCTGGGATGTGGACCTGAGTCCTTGGCAAGTATGTGGTGGACTTCACTCACTGAGAGGCAGTGAACTTAACTACTCCGCCAGGGCAAACCTTAGAGGTAGAATCATTCAATATTTACCCTTTTGTGACTAGTTTATTTCACATAGCATAATATTTTCAAGTTATGTTATGGCCTGTTTCAGAATTTCTTTCCTTTTTAAGGAATATTTTTTATATGTGTGTATCATATTTTCTTATCCATTCATCCATCAGTGTATGTGTGAGTTTCTTACACGTTTTAGCGATTACAAATAATGCTGTTATGATTATGAGTACATAAATATTTCTTCAATTTCCTCCTTTAAGTTTTTCTGGACACCCAGAGGTGGAAATACCAGATGGAATGGTAATTCCATGTTTCGTTTTTTTGGGGGAACCATTATACCATTTTCCACAGTGGCTGCACCATTTTCCATTCTCACCAGTAATGGATAAGAATTCTAATTTCTCCATATCCTCACCAACATTTATTTTCTGTCCTCCCCACCACCTTATTTTTTTTTTAAAGGAAAGGTACAGGAAGCAATGAAGGTGAGCAAAGTTAGGCAGGCAGGAAGAGAAAAGAGGAAGAAGATTTTATTTATTTTTATTTAGTTGTTCACCTTGGTGGTTCCTGCCGGTCCAGGGATGTGAACCCAGGACCTTCGGGTGTGTGTGGACTGCGCCCAAACGCTGCTCCACCAGGGGGCGCCATCAGTGGATAATTTCTAATACCCTGTCTTCACGGTTGCTGATTCTTTCTCTTAACTGTACTGTTTTCTGATCAGCCTATTAAAGTCATTCTTCATCTTCTTTACTGTTTTTTTTGTTTTGTTTTGTTTTTTCATTTCTAGCATTTTTACTTGATTCTTTATTATAGTTTCGGTCTCTGATGAAATTCCCCAACTGCTCATACATTTGTTGGCCTTTTCCTCTAGTGCCTTTAACACAGTCAGGAATTTTAATTCCTTCCAAGTTGATCGCTCTGCTTCTCGACAATATGTGTTTTCTTGTGTGTCTCATGACTTTTGCTTGAGAGCTGGGTGTACGGCACAGGGCAGTAGGGATTAGAAATGGGGCCCTTCTTTTTGCTGGCCCTTCCATCGGGTGCTGAGTGTTGGGAGGGGCGGGAGCCGGGCTGGAGTTTCGTCACTGTGGGTCCCCTCCGCGCTTCACGTTTCTCCAGCGTCACCTTACCCCACACACTTCATGTGTTCGTGTGCCAACACGTCTTCTTTGATGAAGTGCCTATTCAAATATTTTGCCACTTTTGTTTTGCGTTCCTTTACCTTCCTCCAACATTTCTGTGTGTTCAGGGTTGAGCCTGATTTGACAGAGGATTTTTTCAGTGTCTGCCCCACCCTCTACATTTGCTCCACAGACAGAGCCTCTTCCCTTTCCTGTTTCTCCCCCACAGTCACTGCTGTTACCTGTTACCTGTAAGCCTGGCTCGGGGAGGGCATTCTGACGCTGGTTCAGCTTGGATTTAAGGCAGGAACTGGGTCTCAGTGACCGGGGTCTCTCCCAGGGCAGCTGACATCCAGTGGGCCAGGCCCAGGCCCCTCCCCAGAGGGGAAGCATTTTCTGTTTGATTCTCCAGTCCCTGGCCCACCTGTCTGAAAACCCTGGGGGGTTTTCCTGCCCTGCTGCTAGTTGCCAAAGAATCCTTAGGAGAGAGGGTGGAAAAGGAGGAGATGGCAGGCTCCATGCCTTCCTTGCTCCCCCTTTTCTGTGAACACTGGGTGTGTGGTGGGGGTGGCAGGTTCCTGTGTCTGCAGTGTCTGCAGCTTCTGGGGGCTTTACCTTTAGGAAGTGCCCACGTTTGTTTTTAAAGGTGGTTTTGTTTTTGTTCTTAAGGGAAAAGTGCAGGCAGGAATGAGGGCGAGCAGAGGCAGGCAGGCAGGAAGAGAGAGGAGGAAGAGGCACTTTACTTTATTTTTTTATATTTGTTCATCTTGGGTGTTCCTGCCGGCCCGGGGATGTGAACCCCAGACCTTGGAATGTATGGGGACTTCACTCAACCACTGCACCACCAGGAAGGACGCACCCCCTAGAGCATCTTATGCCATATACTGAAAGGATGGGAGAGGAGAGCAAGAACTGATTTTAATCCAAATGTGTTCACAGGTCAACAAAGAAGAAGCCCTATGCCTCCCACCGCCCTGTCTCTGCAGAGGCCGCACGTTAGACTCCTCCGTGTTGCCTGCCCGTGTGACCCAGACCTTCATCCCGCAAGTCTGTGTTGCTGACATTCCTGCCAAAATGGAGTGGCTGTCATTTCCTTACCCCACAGTCTGTTCAGCAACCTTTCTCCAGAGGATGCTTGGATCCATCACCCGCTGTGCTGCTCTTTCGGGGCGTCAAGGCCACGTGTGGCAGGCGCCCGGGGGTCTTGAGGGTGTGTCCATGGCCTCCGGCCAGCCTGGTCCACTTGCACTGGGGGGCTGACAACCTGGGGCCATGGGGAGCAACCAGAACAAACCTCCTCAGTCATCTTTCGCACTCCAGGCTTCAGGGCCCCCAATCGCCTTTCTTCCCCACGGCCCCCGCACGAGCCCACAGCGTGGGCAACCCCGGGCCCGCGGCAGTTCCACCAGACTGGACGCTCAGACAGCCATCTGGCCCTGGCGGCTCTTTTCTTACTTAAAGGACAGGTGCAGGCGGGATTGAAGGTGAGCAGGCCAGCAGGAAAAGAGAGGAGGAAGAAGCACTTTATTTATTTGATTTAGTTGCTCACACTGGTTGCTTCCCCTGGGCCTGGGACTTGAACCCAGCGGCATGTGGCCTGCTCTTTCAGAGGCTATTGACCCAACCCCTGCTCCACCAGGGCACACCCACATAAACATTTTTAAAAAGAAAAGAAAGTGAACAGCTTCTGAGAAGAGAAAAGATACCACGCGGGCTGAGCAGCTGCAGGAAAGGATCCCCTCCGGGCTGGTAGCTGCTCCATTGGAATCACCAACTGGTGACGTTTCTGGTCATCTAATGCCTTTCTCCAAGGTCCATCTGCCTTCGTCCTGACCTGAGGACCCGAGCTGAGTGGGGACGCAGTGGGGACCCTCACCGTGGAGTCTTCTGAATCTGGGGGCACCAGTCTCCATGCCCTCGAGGGGTGCGGTATGCCTCTGCCTCGCCCTCTTGGCACGGAGCTTTGTGTGGCTCTTCTGACTGTCTGACTGCCCAGCCCAGGACCGCCGGGCGCTGAGGATGTCCCATCCAGGGGTGACCCAGCTGCCTTCAGGGGCTCCGGCGTCCAGGCCAGCTGGACCGAGCAAGAGGCTCCGAATGGCTCGATCTGATTTTCTGCAGCATTTCAAAGCGTGGCCATCAGTCTTTGATGTGTCTCCCTGCAGGTGGGGTAGAGGTGTGCCTGGTGGAGCAGCAGTTCTGGCTGAGTGGGTGCTTCTTCCTCTCTCTTCCTACCTGCCTTCATTCCTTAAAAACAAAACTTGTTCCCACCTGCATTTCTCTGTCGCTCTGTCGGTGCCAACCTCTTGCAACTCTTTGGTGTGTCTGAAGCTGCCCAGGGGTCACGCCTTGTACCGGGTCCCCTGAAGTTTGCCAGGTCTTGTGTCTGTTCCTAGATCGAAAAGCCACCAGAGGTGGGAGGTGGTCCTGAAGGCCCTTCCCCCTGCAAGAACACCACCGCGGAGAGACCGCTAGAGATTGTCCAGCCGGAGAGAGACTGGCCCTTCACTGAGATCTTCGCCTAGGAATTCCACGTCCTCAGCGCCCCCGCCCCTCTCTCTGTCTCTCTGTCCCTCTGTCTCTCTCTGTCTCTCTCTGTCTCTTTCTCTCTCTCTCTCTCTGTCTCTCTCTGTCTCTCTCTCTCTGTCTCTCTCTGTCTCTGTGTCCCTCTGTCTTTCTGTCTCTCTCTGTCTCTCTCTCTCTCTGTCTCTCTGTCTCTGTCTCTCTGTCTCTCTCTCTCTCTCTGTCTCTCTCTCTCTCTGTCTCTCTGTCTCTCTCTCTCTGTCTCTCTCTGTCTCTCTCTGTCTCTCTCTGTCTGTCTCCCTCTCTCTCTGTCTCTGTCTCTGTCTCTCTCTCCAAGTTTTCTCTTGTCCTTAGAAGCAACCCATCTCCCCCTGCTCCCCACACCCGCTCCCTATACTCGATTTCCCGCACACTCT
>RJWH01002652.1:0-73781 GCA_004363575.1 Solenodon paradoxus
CACAGGAGCTTTACCAGAGAAGTTGCCGCAAAGATCAGCAAAGGTCATTACCTATAGATTTCCTCACTTGTCCATGCAACTTTACCTGAGCTATCTGTCAAAGGTCTCACATGATTTAGTTAGGACTGTGGGTCAGCTAATCAGAAAAGGCAGTGGAAACAGGGAATCATAAAAGTGAATCTTTTTAAATAATTTAAACATATACATACATACATATATATTCATTTGCCTGTCTGGGTGAAAGGGCAAAACTTTCTCTTTGATGGTCATTATGTTCATTGAAGTTCTTCATTTTCTTTTCCTGCTTAGCTCATAGACTGCGACACCTGTAATTTCCAGTTTTGATAATTGAGAGTAAGAATTTAGACGCTGATGAAACTAATGAATGCAGACTCTGTCTAGATTTTTACAGTTTTGGTGGCAGTATTTTTTATTGTCATGCTTGTATCAGATTCAAATATGTTTTTAATGCCTTTTTTAGTTTTTATGAAGTATTTAATTTAGTTATAGAAATAAAAAATAATCACTTGCGTCTCGTTTTGTACAACTCAATCGTGTTTTGAACAACTCAGTCGTGTTTTGAAACTGTACCCTAGTGGCCTGTACAGAGCGTGGTCAGACACGGCTTACACGGCTGTGTGGACAGCTCGTGGGAGAAGCATCACAGCACACAAATGAAGTGGCTGAGTGGCACGTTGCCTCTACAGCAAGTTGGTCGGGAGAGTGTCTCTTACATAGTGACATAAGGATTTCTGAGTTTCACTTACATGCGTGTTACTCCCAGACGCCCGTCCAGTTAGCTGGGTCTCTATTTCAGTAGCATTTTGAACACTGACCATGAGCATCAAGCAGCACGCTGCGTGTGGAAGAATAAGGAATGGAAAGTCTATGTGTTGGATCTCAAGCTCACAAACGTGTGTTTTATTTGACCTGTGCTGTATTTAAAATTTTTGACTTAGTAACTCACATTTGAATAAGGGTGGTGGGGCGTGTCTCCATGAAAAAAGTCAGAATTCTGGCTCCCCTTGACAAAACAAACATGGAGCATCCTGGGCCACATTCCTAAATGACTTTGGTCACAGCTGAGAAGACGGTTCTTGGTAGATGGAAGTTGTGTTCTGAAACTGGCTGCAGCCTCCAGTAGTGCCCTCCTCACTCTTGCTGGCTTGGTTGTTTCTTTTTATTTTCTTTTTTAAAGTTTCTTAATGAATTCAGCCTAAAATTACAAGACAAGACAGCAACTGTGTGTGAAACAAATGCTGTGGTTGAGTCATTTTTACAACTAACGGATGAATCACACGTCAAGCTGCTTTGTACGCTTCTGGTGCCGTCAGATATTAAAACAGGAATCAAGGACGTCTGCTTCAGACAAGATGGCGTAGACTCAGTTCTCTGTGCTCCTCCCCACGTAGCACTCCTCTCAGCCCGAGGAAAGAAAGATGGCAAAGGAGGCATGCTAGCTAGGGCCTCCAGGAGAGAGGAACAACATAGTGACGGGGACTTAGAACCTCCTGCCAACATCAGGGGACCCAGGCCCGGTGTTTCCCAATCCCACCCTCGACACAGAAAGCTAGACAACTCATTGCTCACTGGTGTCTAACAGGAGCCCCTCCAATGACAACAGGCAGTTTTGGCAGCACCTGCGAGAGGGATCGGCAGGGAGCCCTGATGATGATGAGCCATCAGGAGATGGCTCTCCTCCCCACCGAACCTGAGCTTTCCCTCCCACACGAGGAGCCACCAGGCATAGGAGTGTTTCTGACAGAGGGAATCCCACAGGAAGTGGCCTAGCCCAGGTGTCCTCTTTGTCCCTAAGGGCCTGAGACTCCTTTCCCAGCCCAGAGGTTACAGATAGTTGGGGACACCAGCAAGGACATCTTGCCAGATTGAACAGTCCAGCATAGAGTCTCTTTGTCCTCAGAGGCTCCCCTCCCCTGACTCAGAGACACCAGCTGGCCAGGTGGCACTAGCAAGGGAGAGAGACCGTACCCCACGTGTGTGGGGGCCAGGAAGCCCCTTTATTATTACCCTTGTGGGCCTGAGGTGCCCTTCTCCACCCAGACTTGCCGAGCAGCCAGGTCACAGCAGAAAAGGGGGTCCTGCCCCAGGAAGAAACTCACACAGGAAGTCTGCTTGTCCCTGCAGGCTGGAGAGGCCTGGTCCAGACGAAGGAGACAGGTGGCCAGGCCTGGAAAGTGCCCTCTGCCCACTCAGGCGGTGCCAGGAGAGACCAGCGAGAACCCCGGGGTTACCATGCAAACCAAGCACCGCAAGGCAGGAGCCTGGGAAATTAAGCTGCCCCGGAACTACAGCCCCAGGTTGTTCAGGACCTGATGCCAGCCTTCCTCGCATGACGGGCTTCGAAAGGCTTCCGTCTCCTGATGTGATGGCCACGAGGCCTAGGGTGCGATGAAAAATCACCCGTTAGACCAAGAACCGGGACCATCAGCACCTAAGAAGAAAAGACCTTGACTGACAGGAAAGCCAAGACGTTGCCGTTTTCTGACAATTTTAAAATGGCCATTATATAAACACTTCCAAGAAAGCAGTGCTAATTCTCTTGAAACAAATGAGAAAATGGAAGATTCTAGTAAAGACATGGAAATTATTCAAGAAAAAGAACCAAGTCGTAATGATAGAGCTGCAAACTACAGTCACAGTCACAGAAACAAAATGCTTGCTGGCGGGGGCGGCAGCAGGGCAGTTGACAGAGCAACGACCAGTTAACGAGGCGTAGAGCAGGACCACATACCCATTCCAGGTGGAGGAAATCGGCTGCAAAACTGCAGCAGAGCCCCGGGAAGAGCCGGTGGGCCGCAGATTTAGTGTTTAGACCATAGGGATTCAAGAAGAGGAGGAGCAGGAGAGTGGGGCTGACCCGAAACGCATTTAAAAAAAAACCAAACCAAACCAGTCTTCGAGGTTTTGAGGTCCTAGCAAGAGACAGGACATTAATATGCAGTGTTATCTGTGTAACTGTCATTTCTTCTTTTCTCACCGAGTCAAAGCTTGTCGTTCAGGTTAGAGAACAGCGGTACTGAATTGTTCCAGAACTGAGGATTGGCAGGGCGGGTGCAGTGGGAGGACAGAAGGCTGAGACCTTTGACATTGTGGGTCGGCAGACTTGACGTGACGGGTCCTGGTGTCTCTGGGAGGTGGGAAAGGAGTGGAGCTAACAGACAGAGAACAGGCGTGGTTAAAACACTCGTAACACCCATGTGCTGGAAAATCCTGTGGAGGGCACATTTTTTTAAATAGCAGCTATTATGGTGTTTACTGGAGATACTAGTGTTGTTCATGTGAGAAAAATGTCTGAGCCAGACTTCCCTGCGGGACTCCTGCATCTCTCCAAACACCGAGCTCTGGGTGGGAAGTTACTTTCATCTTATTCACCTGTGGATCATATGGTTTTTCTTGTTCCGTGTTACAACCGAACTCTAGATTACTTAGTACAGAATGTCACTGTGAGGCACTTCATTTGCAACTAGAAAAATGCTGGACCCACCAAGTTAGTTGACCAGATTACCTGTCCGCTGTCTCTCTTCACTGTTATCTAGTCCTACAGCTGAAACATTGTGTCTTTGGTGTTTGCAGGTGGTTTACATCTTGGAGAAAAAACATTCCAGGGCAGCAACTGGCTTCCTCAAACTCTTGGCTGATAAGAACAGTGAGCTGTTCAGGAAATACGCCCTGTTTTCTCCCTCGGACCACCGAGTGCCTAGGATTTACGTACCTCTCAAGGATTGTCCCCCGGACTTTGTGACCCGGCCTAAAGATTATGTCAACACCCTGTTCATCTGCCGCATTGTTGACTGGAAGGAGGACAGCAATTTTGCCCTGGGGTAGGTGATCTCTGGCAGGACGTCCCAACACAGGACTTGGCTCAGATGGCCTTTAAGTCAACTTGTTCTGTGTATTTTAGTTCTGCTTTCTTTATTAAAGTATGAGAACGTGGCATAGTTTGGTCCTGGTTCTTCAGAAATTGCCCTTAGCTGCCACCTGAACTGGTCATCTGTGGATTCCTTGAATTGCCAGGCAATCAACCGCGTTTTTGTGTGTTTGGGTTTTTTGGCATAAGAGACATAAGCACATTCTGAGCATCTGCATAGTTTCTGTTATATCGTGAACCTATTTATGCTTGTGAACTACAAAGAATTCATTGCATTTAACAATCAGACCCCTCCTTTCTAACGCTAGGTACTACATGCAAATGTCCAGGCATAGTCAGGGAGCCTGTCTCCCACCTTTACACTGTGAGCGTGAAGGTATGTTTGAACAACGTGCTTTTTGGGTGTTGGTCTTTGGAGGTTTCATCTAGGCCATTAAAAACTAAATTACCCTACTGTGAGCAGGAAAAGGATACCATGTTTTTATTAAATCGTCGGAAAGGAACCAAACTTAAATACAGGACAGAGTCATCCTCATATCGATCTGAGGGAGCTGCGGAACCCAGCGGTGCCATCAGTTGCTGAGCCTGTTTTCTCCTTACAGTTGGTATTCATTTGGAAAGAAAAGCAATACTGCATTTTAATTGCATCTTCAGCCCTTTCTTATGGGTCATGTCTGATGTATGTTTTGCAGGAAATGAAAATAAAGGCCTGCAAGCTACAAAAGCGTTTGTTCTCACACTTGCTTTGAATTCGGTTTGGTTCTTGCTCCTGGTCATTTAACTTTCACGGGATGGAGTCTCCTGGGAAAGATCTGTGGTTGTGAGTGCCAGCGCGGACTGATGGCCACAGCGTACTGCTTTTTATCATGTTGATTCTGCATTTAGCCCCTTTTTCCGGGTGAAGTAAGGCAGCTCCGAGCTGTGTGTCAGATCTAACACAGTTTCAGAAGACCGCCCTGTGCCCCGCTTCCAGGCCTCTGAAGATCAGCGGGATTTTTATGGTCTCAGTGCTGCTCAGAAACAGTTGCACTTTTTTTTTTTCTTCTGTAAGTGGTGTGATTGCAATGTCATCATTTTAATGCTATCTCATTATCCAAAAGTGACGTCAACCCCTTGAGCCCTAAATAGTCCTCCTCAGAGGCCTACCAGTTTCTCACCATCCACTTGGAAGGTCCGATAATGGCTGCACCAGCTGGCCCGCTGATTGTGCCGCTCTGCTTGGCGATGGAAAGAAAGGCTTGGACATCCACGCAGGAAATCCAGCCTAGTCTTTTTATCTGCCCTTCTGTCCTATCCCATTGTACTACTTGATTGGGGCGCTTCCGTCGATTTCCAGCTGTAAGGGTGTAGTCAGGAAATCTTCATGCTGGGCGTTTCTCTTAATGCCCAAATGCCCACATGCGTTCTTTTTTCCTTTGTTTCCCTCAGTAATTTAAAAGGGGAATCAGGCTTTTGAGCAGCAAAGACATTTACTGAATCTGAAAAAGGAGTATTTCAAAAGAATGTACTTTTCAAAATTAAAAAAAATAAGATAATAGATGATAAATAGATTCTCCTATTTAGATGGAAAGTAATGCTCACCTTTTCTCTGCGTTCTTAATAGAAAGATGCTAAAATTGCTGCTTATGGAAATAGGCCTTTTACAATTGTGGTGAAAAAAGAGGAACTTTATCTTAGGAATGAAATGTGGTGGGTGGTTGCAGTGAAGTTCTCAGATGCTCCGTCTCGTGAGGGGTGTGGGCCGCAGCTGCTGAGCACACTGGTGGTCGCCCTGCCCTTGGTTCTGGCTATCAGCTACTGATCATTAGGAACTGAGGTCACTGTTTCCCACTCAGAACGTGCTGTGCTCTGACTGCCTGGGTTTTCTCTCCCTGCTGCCAGCTTTGGCCAGGACTGAGGAGGTAATGGCGCCCTGGGGTGTCTGTGTCTAGCATGGTTTCTTGGTGAACAGAAGCCTCTTTGCTCGGAGATGCCCTGCTGAGATGGAGCACTTAGTGTGGATGGGAGGGCAAGGCTGGAAGGACGCAGGCACTGCAGGCGCTGCAGTGAGACAGGAGAGGGGTTGTGGTGGAGGCATCAAAAAGAACGAAAAGTTTCACGGAGATGAAGAAGGTAAATTCTCAGTCACGATTTCTGATTAGGATGGGGATGAAGAGATATGGAACCTTGGATAAGCTTTCAGGCCTCCCACTTGGGTGGTTGGGTAAAGCATGATGGGTGAACCACGAGTCATTGAGAACAGACTCAGCTCCCTTGTTTTCTTCACTTCTGCCTCCGAGCTTGCTGTTTCTGAGCTGACCGTGTTTGTTTGTATCGCCAAAGGGGCACTTTAGACTGTCCCCAGCGATGACTTTTCCTCTCCCAGTGTTTTTCAGTGCAATAGTCAACTTTTCAACTCAGTTGTCTGCTTGGAAAATGTGTCCTGAGTCTGAGTCTTCCCTCTGGGATGCTCCTGAAGTTTCTAATAAAACCACGGTTGTACCTCTTGTAGTGCCATCGCTTACGTAAGTTCTTCACTTGGCTGGGAGCGCCTGTAGGACAAGGATAGAGCATTTGCTGGCTGTTGAGGATGAACAGATGAAAATGACCCGATGATCCCAAGGTCTTCTGCCAGGTCGACTAGGAGGATGTTGCGTCATAAATCAAGTTAGGAAACAAAGGAACCGGCATTCGGAATAGAAAACCATGAGCACTGAGGTGCTAGTGTGGCAAAATCAGCGATCAGGCGTTCTGTAAACTCAGGTGGAGAGCCCCAGATTTAGAATCTTTAACAAAAAGATCAAAGAGAGTGCATATAGGTAGAAGATTAGGATGTCAGCAGCCTTGGGAGGGAGGGGCCTTGGGCTCCTTATGGTGCAGGTCTCGCTTCCCTGGCCCCCAGTGGCACTTTGGCACCTTCATGTAAGGGGACCAAAGTGTTACAGTCGTGGAGACCTCTGGTTGTTAGAAAGTTGCTTTTCTTTTCCATTCTGTCATTCGAATTGTCATGAGAGATCTAAGTTGAGCCTTGTTCACACCCGTCTATACATCTACCACATTTCCATGTATCTTCGTCCTGTGATGCTTTCAGAAACTGAAAGGCCATCTGCTCTTAGTGAACCCTTGCTGGCTTTTAGGGATCACTGCCTTTTCGTTCTGCATCACAACATGCTTAGTACTTTTAATATTTAGTATTAGATTCCTGTCCAGGATACTTAAAAAGCCACATCGACTTCCTTGCTGGAATTATTTGCAATTATATAATCAGATTTACAGTTCTACGAGCTTCCCAGCCCTCTTAAATCATCGTTTCCTGTAGAAACTCCCGTAGCAGAATTTTTGCCTATATCTTCTCAGACTGTGTCCCGTTTCACTTACGAAATCTATCCTACAGTCTGTTGAGTTTAAAGACTTAGCCCTTCCTTTTCAGGATGACCTGAGCATGGAGATATCATATATATCTAGATTTGTCATCGTTTCTTCTTTTAGCATATTTAAGTATAAATATCTTGAAGAAAATGGGAGTTTTGCAGTAGATACTATAAAGAAGATAATAATGTCTCTTGACAATATTGAAGAATAACTAAAGATGTCTGATTTACATCAGACCTAGAGCCAATCGACATATTCTGTTATTTCCTCTACCAGTCTTCTGGGGCTTTAAGGGGTGGGGAGGAGGGAAAATGAATAGGTCAGTGCAGATATAGCACTGTTGAGAAATTTCTGATTGAAAATAGAGTTGTAATGGGAGACTTGAAATGAGAAATACAGAATGGGCTGTACTACCGCTCATTTTAATATGTGAAGGACAGTGGGTTACACTGGAGGAATGACCAGGCAAGGGAAAGAAGGGACATTCTGACTAATTAGCATGTGATGGAGGAGGGAGTGGTTGGTGGTAAGGGGTCTCTTCTGGTCTCTTTTTCCTTTCCCAGCTTTGCCCCCATATGGTGCCTGTTATTAGATAAGCAGAATATTTGTTGACTGACAGAAGCAAATACTTTTACTGTTCCCTTCAGTTTTGTTATATACTGAATTTCTTAGGAGATAGATAAGAATTGGGGAGATAATCATTAAGTGATATGGAATGGGAAACATACACAGTTACTAAAGTAAGTAGAAAAAATCAACAGGAGACATTAGCTTGCTTCATTAAGACATAGCCTACAAGATTAGCAAATGGAAACGTTGTACTATGTAGTCTTTCCCCTGTACAAGAATATTTCACCGTTTCAAGAGCACCTTCTGGATCTGAAGACTCGTCTGAGGAAGAGACTGAGTTCAAATTGAGACTTTTCAAGTCCTTTCTGGGCTGTGACTCTAGCTGGTTAGTAGACCAAAAGCAAATCAGGCTGAGGAGGGGGCTCTTTTTTTTGTGACTGTTGGGCTCCACCTGGTGGCCTGTCGGAATCAGCCTGGGAAAAAGCAAGGTCTCCACTTAGCGTTTGGTCAAAGAGGAAACAAAAAAGGGGAGTGAAGGGGGCGTGGGAGGGTGCTTCTGACCCGGACTTCGGTCACCACCTTGTTCTTTTCCTGGCTCTGTATCGCTGTCTTGTCAGCCTCCTCTGCGCCCCTTCACAGCCGCTGTGTGCTCCTCACGCTGCAGCTTCGGGCCCAGGCCAGCATCGCCGAGACTTGCTTTTCTCGCCATCCTTTGACCTCTTTCCATTGATATGTCCACACTTTTCTTAAAGCCCCCTCCACGCCTCACTTGCTGTCTTCTGCTGTGCCATGGTACGGAGCCAGAAGAGGGGAAAGCAGCATGTTTTCTCCTCCTGATTATAGAAAAGAATATGCAAAATATACACAGAAACTACGTTCGCCACACTTCGTTCTCCCTGTCTTGTGCTGAAGCTCGGGGCCCTGGGTGTAGCTACTATGTGACTGTTCTCCACTTGCAGGTTCTCAGGGACCTGGTTTTATATCTCTTTACATGGCGTTTAAAACCTGGACCAGCCTGCACAAGAGCATTTAAGAACGATAATGATGGTGATGATCACTGCAAGAATATTTGGCTGCCTTTCTGAGGACAGCTGAGTTTGAAGGCTAATATTTCATGAGGCTATTTGGTAGAGAAAGGAGAATGAATGACTTAGGATACTGATGCTGACTGTAAAATGTTCCTCCTTTTACAGGGCAAAGAAGCCAACCTGAAGGAATTTCTGTGCCTAATTTAGTATATCTGTAGCAGACCCCTTCCTGCGAGGGTTTTTTTTTTTTTTACTTTTACCCATCCAAAACAATGGATCTAATCCTTATTCATGTAGCCTTATTCATGTAGCACGCATGCACACACTCACGCACATGCACGGCGCCCCACCTATCAGCGAGGAGTGTTGGACTCATTTTATAGCCGGAGCCACTTGTAATGTCAGTGATTGTACATGGAAACACTCTTTTATGGAGAATTCTGCTAAAAGAAGGTGGCGAGCAATATAACTTGTTCGAAAGAGGAAAGCTCTCTGTCTCAAAACTATTACTGCAACAGCAAAATTTAGAAAACATTTAATTCTGGTTTTCCAAATACTATTATATATTTACTGTTAAATTATTTTAATGTTTACCATAGAAAGTAAAACACTTGCAGAATTCACTCTAGAAATAATCACTATTTGGTATATACATGTTTAAAATATTGTTTTAAAGATTTTTATTAATGTTTATGAAGTGTTACAAAGTCTATTTCACAGGTAAAAAAAAAAAAATATATATATATGTATGTATGTAGCACTGTGTACCTTTTGGGTCTAGATATTAAAGTAACCCATGAATTCATCACCCTGGTTAAGGGATGTATCATAATACTATAGAAACTCCTTGTGTGCGCTGTTCTGTCCTAGCCCTGTTTTTTTCCATAGAGGTAACCAGTGTCTTTAGCATGCTAATCAAAATGTCTTTACTTTATCATTTTCCCATGCTTTAGTCCCTAAAACTGTTAGTTTTGCTTATTTTTGAAACCTATAAGATAATCGTATTACCTATATCCTCCTATGCCTTACATTTTTTTCATATAGCAGAATGTTTCTAAGATATAGTCCTGTATTTCATTAATTTTAATTCATAATGTTTTCATTTCTTGAAATATGCCATAATTTGTTTGTCAGCAGTGAGCATGGGGTTAGACTCCCGTGAACATTCCACTGCTTTACCAACTGAAGTTTCTCTGGATTGTGAGGAAAGTTACTGGATCACACATGTGTGCATGTTTATTTAACTCTGCAGCATTATAGTTCAACCATTTCTTAAGTGTTTGTGCCATTGTTTCATTCTCCTAATGCTGTTTAAGACTTCATTGCTTCATATTCTTATCAACACTTGGTATTTTTAGACTCTTCAATTTTTAAAGAAGTCATGTAAAAAAGTATATCATTGTGATTTTTATTTATATTTTCCTGATCAGTAATGAGATTGAGTATCTTTTCATATATTTCTGATCATTATTATTCCTCTTCTATAAAATATCTTCATGTTTTATTAATTTCCTTTAACAGTTAATTTTTATATAATTTGATTTATAAGAATTATAAAAATGATTCAAAGAGTTCCTCTGTACTGTTTACCCAGATTCTCCTTATGTTAACATCTTACATTTTCCTAGACTATTCATCAAAACTAAAAAATTAACTTTGGTACAGTACTGTTAAAATAAACATAGACATTATTCAGATTTTATCCTTTTTTCAACTCACAGAATCTGGTCCAGTATTCTGCTTTGCAGAATGTCTGCTGCATATCTACAGGAAGACACATGCTGTGAGCAGTCCTGAGACTTTATTTTTGCTATAAGAGCTTTGCATTTTCCATTGCAGAAGGAAAGGTGGAGAAGGGAGCTTTACTTTTCATGGAAAATATTTTTTTAATATTTTACATTAGGAAGTTTTTGCACCACGTGATAGAAAAGCCCGGCCCAAGGTGACTTCAGTACTAACAGGACATATTATCTCATAGCTGTGAGAATCTAGAAGTTGTACAGGTTCTCGGTCCAGACACCGCGACCAATGGCCTGATGAAATCATCAGGTGATCTAGTAGATTCTCTGTGGCTGTGATGACTGCCACCCGTACAGTCAAGTTCTCTGCTTTCTTGATCACTCCCAACCAGGAAGAGGGAATCTTGGTGTTCGCCATGATGTCGAGCTTTAGTCTCTAGGGGAGGTGTGCCCTGGTGTCATCAAAACCATGAAGATCTGCCTGGAGATGAAGGCGAGATGAGTCCCTCTGTGCAAAAAGCTTCGGTTTTTGTCAGGGAGGATGGAGTGAGTGTCAGGTAGGCAGCCAGTGTTGAGCGCTAGAGTTTTTATTCGGTTATGAATCTTTTTACAATTTTTCAGTGAAAAACTCAATGTTACAATGTTGTAAGAAGTTTAGAAGGTAGAGGTAAAAATCACTTGTAATGCCTACCCCCTGTATAAAACACTGACACCATTTTTAGGTTGTCGCTTTGTCTTTTCTTAAGTGTTTTTACACAGTTAAATTACACTATACATATTTAATATTTTATGTCAGTCTTTTTTAATTGCTACATCCTCAAAATTATTTTTCTAAAATGCATAATAATGAATCTAACAAATATGCTGTGATTTAGTGTGTCATTTTCTAATGGAAATCTAGATAACTTTACTACTGATTTATGGAAATCGAAATACTTTTACTCCTTTGGAACTCTTTTTAAAAATAAACTTTTTTTGATTAAAGAAAAATTGTCAAGAGAGCATATGTCAAGATAGTATAGTTCTCATATATCTCATGGGCCTAGTTTTCCCCATTATTAACATATTAGTATGATACCATGATTAGAGAGCTAATGTTAATACATTATTATTATTAACCAGAGTCCATATTTGAATTCAAAACTCCTTACTAAAAAAAAACCCCAAATGTCTCTTTCCGTTCAAGGACACCGTATCCTCCTGACAGTGAGAATTTTAAGTTATTTTTGAAGGATGTATTTTAAGGCCAAGTGGGTTGAAATGTGATTTTTAAGAGAATCACGAGACATTTTGATGTAACATTGAATCCTAATTGTCCTAAAGCTGCTGCCGCCATCTTTTCAGCCTCTAGAAATCATAGGAGCTGCTTAGAAAGCTAAAATGATTGAATTATAACACCAAAAAGGGAGAGTTACTTTCAGTATTCATTTGAATAAAATTTATACAGAATTAAAAATATAAAAACAAACCCTTTTGTAATATAAATACACAGTGTGGAAGCCAGTTCCCTGGTAGATTCTACTTCTGTTTAGATCCCCAGGTATTCCGGGTTTTGAAGGTGACAGTAGAATTTCTGAGTAAGTAGGTGGCATGGGATTCTTTCGGGGCATATACGATCCCAAAGCATGTGCTCCTTCTGCATGCTGACCTGTTAGATTTTTATCTCCAGCGAGCTGTCCAGCCTGTGCTGCTATCAAATATAGCTCCAGCGAAAATCTGTAATAAGTTTGTTTAAATAAAGTACTTGAAAAATGTTCTCTGAAACTTAGTAAAATAAATGTTAATTACTTCTATTAGAAACTTGCAGTCATTGATCACATTTGGAAGCCTTAACCAAAATATAATCTTGTCTTCATGAGCCATGTTGTAATTTCAGTAAATAAATCAAGATTCTTTGGACTCAGAATAGAGCCTCATGAAATTTTTTTGCTGGAATATAGAGAACCAATAAAATCAAATCAAAGTTAAGTTTCTTTTTCTGTTAATTTCAGTAAAGAACCTAGCCCTGAAATATTGATTCATTTCTTTTTGTGACTTACTTATTTCTTATGCTCTTTTATCTTTGCTTTGGCTTCTTCCTTAAAGCGTTTTCATCCATTTTTTAAAATTAATTTTTGAATATCTTTGGATAAGATAGTTTCTTCTGTGTCTGCATAGTTATAGAGTTTTACCTTTGTTCCAGTTCTCTGGCTTTTTCCATTCTTCCTTTTATGTGCAATATTGAAAAAAAAATAGAATGTCTGGGATGGTTCCCCCTACATCTTTAAATAATGAGTTCTTCCTGAATTTTAGTAAATTATATTTTTAAAGTTGGAAATTTTAAAATGACATGTCGTTCTAGTTTTTAAGCCCTTTCTTCTTAGACATATGCAATTTTTTTTGGCATCCCAATCTCATTAATAAGAGTAGAATGCCCACTGTCTTTTAAGTGCACTTCACTGTTACAGAGACTCCTGCATATAAGAATGTGTTTCTTTTCATATTAGGTCAGTTCTCTGGTAGCCTATGTATGTTATACCTTGTTGATGATGACTCTCCCAGAAAGTGATGTTCTCTTAATATGTGTAGTTTGTAATTTTGTGTGATTGTAATACAATTGGATAGAATCATGTGAAATTATAGGCAAATAATGGACAAGTATTGGCACTTTCATAGGAAGCAACATAATGTTTAATTAACCTCTTTATGTTATTATTTGCCATTCTTGAACCCTTACTTTTAGTCATCTCTTAGCTAACTTGAATTGCAAATGTATTTTTTTTTTTCAGAAAGTAACTGGGTAGTCTATTTTATATCTCATTACATCAGTTGGAATTTTTATAGTCTTAACTTCCAGTTGGAAGTGCTCATGATTCTTTCCCCAGAGGTGATAAAATCTTGCAGCTGTAGAGGTGAGCGTTACTGTGAGTGGATCGCAAGTATGATCTTGAAAGGCCCAATTCCTCCCTTGTACCCTTGGTTCCCAGAGCATGTGGAGGGCTCAGGATACTAAGCAGTGTTGTGTCCTGGAGGACAGCACCCCAGCCTCACAAGGTGCTGCCTCCCAGCTGAGTCCATCAGTCCATTATTACATCGTTCTAATCCATGAATTCAGTGGACTTTCTCACTTCTATAAGATGAAATCCTGCATTGCAAACAAGTGAGATAACATCCTAGCTTAAAAGGTACTTGGTAAATCCAGATGGTGGTGTTTACACACACAAGATGGGCAGCACAAATGAAAGCAGCAAACCCAGACCGCAGATTCGTGTCCCTTTTAATAGAGCGTGATCACTGCTCTCCGTCAGAGAAGTAGTCAGAACCTCAGACACTCAGATATTGTTACTGCTGGCAAATCAGTATCCTGTAAGGATGGTAGCCAGGTCATCCTTAGAGAGGAAGTTCAGGCCATGGGGCTCCATTCCTGCTTCTGTGTTACTTAGTGCTTACACCCACTGAGCAAGCCCTGCCATGGCTGGGGAAGGAGGCCGGCTGACATTCTCAGGGTAGGTCTTCGTGCCTCACACCCCCATGGTGGACGCCTTCTGCTGCGCATTCTGGTGGAGCACAGAGAGCCATACTCTGGGTTCCTTTTTAGTAAGCTCCTTTAATCCACATATCTTCTCTTGCCTGAATATCCTTATCGCGAGTCTACCAATCTTCCTTCCTTCAGATCCCTATCCAGATGGCTAAAGTTGTGGAAATGGCCCATCAGGCCATCTTTCTTGAGTCCAAGTGGACCATGGATGTAGTGTTTGAAGTTCTGACCACGGGATTCACTCTACTGCCTTTTCAGATACCAGCCCTTAGAGGGGAGCTCATGCTGGCTGAGTCCACCCACGACTCGTGACAACAGAGGCTCAGGTGGAAGATACGACACTAGAAGTTCTCCGATCATTGTGCATCCTCCTGTGTAACACGCTTTCACACACACACAGAGACACACACACACACACACAGACACACGGTCTGATTCTGAGTCTTGCTCTTTCTGATTTGTACTTCCACTTTTCACGAAAGAGACTTAGCGAGACCCTGACTTCAATAATGTGATGACTCATTATCCTTGCCATTTCTTTTTCTGTTTGAGCTTTAAAACATTCAGAAGACATAGGAAGCCCCCAAGTTTCCATCTTAACCTGGAATTCAGAATTTAGAGGTTGAACATGTAATTCTTTGTTTCTACCCCATTTTCAGGTTCTCCAAATAGCTCACTGTTTGTGTGAGCTCCTGGATATCCTTCTGATAATTTCCTTTACAATCAGTTAGTGTCTTTGTCTCATGCTTGCAGTCAAGAACCCTATAGTTAAAGACATTAGTATTGGGATGAGAATGTAGAACATAGAACCTCAGGTACCTGTTGAAATAACATGGTTGGATATAACTCAGGTCACATTCGTTTGCAAGGTACTAATTTCCAAAATATCCTTCAGACTTCAAAGGCAGTAACAGCAGATCCCCTGCACTCTCACTGGAGCTTCATGCTAATGAGCACAGGTAATACTGTAGTCATTTTGAAGACGAATTCCTATTTTGAAAATGAATGAGACCTGAGTCTGACTGTCTGGATTCTTGGTTGTAAACAAGAGAAACCAATTCCGATGGACTCAGTGATTTATGAAAAGGAGAAGAAGGACTCTCAGAAGGAGTAAAAGGTATGAATGCCTTAAAAAATGGGCAGGAGGCAAGGCAACTCAGGAGCATCAAGAACAGGTCCAGCCATCCTCTTTTGTTAGGCTTGATTTGACCATGATGCCAGCGGTCCTCACCGCTGCCCTGTCCAGGATGCTTTCTCTCAACATTGCCACCGCCGCCACGATCACTAGAAAATATGCTAGCTGCCACAACCAGAGTCCCCACCACCTTTTTGTCTGTGTCATTCACATTCAAAGTCTTGAGTTAAGGAAGACTCGAAGTCACAGACAGCATGCCCGCTACTGGCTTTCATAAGAGAGGTTTCCACAAGGAGAGGTCAGGCATTATGCAGGAGGCTGGTTTCTTCTGTGATGGGAATTGTAGCCCACTTACATGCAATGGATAAGTCTTCTGTCTAATTTGTATGCCTTTTCTTTCTTTTTCTTGCTTTTTTGGTACTCGCTGGGACCTCCAGTACCACTTTTAATAGTCTAAATGAGATTGACTACCTTTGTTTTCTCTTGATTCTGGGGTAAACATTTAGTCTTTCACCATAAGGTTGGTTATGCTCTAGGATTTTCATAGAGACGTTAATCAGTTGAATACATTCCTATCCATTACTCATGAATTTCTTAATCATGAATGGATGTTGAATTTTTGTCAAGTGCCTTTTCTGCATCTATTGAAATGAAGGTATGGTTTTTCCATTGTTAATATGGTAAAATATTGATTGATTTTTAATGTTGGGCAGATCTTGAATTACTTGGTTATGATGTTATTATCCTTTTAATGTTTATAGAATCTATAATGATGTCCCCTGTCTCATTCCTGATATTGGTAATGTGTGTCTTTTTCTTATTTTCCTTTTCACTCTGCTTAGAAACAGCTTATCTGTTTTATTATCTTCTGAATGCATTTTTTTCTTTAATTGATTTTCTTTATTGTTTATTCTTCTTTTTCCTCATAGATTCGTATGCTTTTCTTGTTTCTATCCATCTGCTTTCCTGAGATATAATTTTCTTTTTTTTCCTTTAATTTTTTTAACATGTAGACTTAAATAATTGATCTGACATAGTCTTTTCTAATATAAGCATTAAATGCTGTAAATTTCCTTCAAAGCACTGTGTTAGCAACTTTGCACAAATATCGACATACTGTTTCATGCAGTTGAGAGTATTTTCTGACTCTTGCTATTTCTTCTTTAACCAATGAGTTATTTAATATCCCAGTATTTAGAAATCCTCCATATTGTTTTCTATTAACCGCCCCCCCCCCCCAATATTTTTGATAGATCATCACTTAAGTTTGAGGAGGAGGTGCTGGTCTGAGCCCATGTTGTATGTGAGGAGCCAGCATCAGCCTACAGGCTACCTCGAGCCTGTCCTGGGAGGCAGGTACAGGTGAAGTCTTAGGACTGACCTCTCTGGGCTGGTGTGTGGAAACCAACTTCTACACTGCCGGGCTCCACTGTCCAGGGTGACGATGGAAATTTGTTAAAACTGTATACACAAGTCAACCTTTTTCCTAGCCCGCCTTCACCACTTTGCGTCTAAGACTCTGACAGCCATGTCTACCCTTATGTAGGAAACAAAACCCTCAAAGAAAGTCAGTAGCCCTAGAGAAGGCTCTAATGTCAGAGCTAAACTCTCGTAGGAATTGCTGGGTGTGAATTTCTGAACCACTAAGGCAGACAAAAGGCCTCTCTAACAAAGGAGGTGGTCACCTCCCTTGCGCCCTCTACAAACACAGCTGTTATATCACTCATCCTACGGACTGTCCAGTGAGGGTGCAGGGGATCTGCTGTTACTGCTTTTTGAAACTTGAAGGACATTTTGGAAATTAGTGCCTTGCAAACGAATGCAACCTGATGATATCCAACTGTATATGCTTTTAACAGATACCTGAGGTTCTGTGTTCTCCTTTCGCATCCCAATACTAATGTCTTTGACTATAGGATTCTTGATTGCAAGTATGAAACACTAACTGATTAGAAAGGAAATTATCAGAAGGATATCCAGGAGCTCACAGAAACTTTAGACTTGTGGCCTGTATGTGACATGCCAATGCCTACGAGAATGGAGAGTTGTCAGTTTCACATATGTGTAAGTGACCCACAGATGAAGCGTGTGATTTGCCTACTCAAAGGTGGAAGGAACCCTACTCAGAATGTCATTGTTACATGCAGCTTTTCTTTTTAATAGGTCAGTATCCTAAAAGTTTACTGGGTGGCCAGATTAAGATCTTCCAGTTTTATTCTTGGTGCATTCCTGTATTTTTTCACTTCTCTATAGTGAACATGTATTATTACTTTTGTGTTCAGATAAAATATTTTTAAATATTAACATAAAAATTAGCAGAATTGTGACATAATATAAATAACAGATCTAATCTAGTGAGTATGACTTAAGGCTTAGGCACTCTGAAACTAAGTGATTTAATAGTAAACTGGGTCGATCAGAATTGTCCCTAAAGTTTTTTGCAAAAGAAAGAACTTATGAAAACTTTTAGCAGGATCAACTTCATCATGAAAAAGAATTTAGGTATCCTAAGAAAGGCTATCTGGCCCTAGTCCCCAGGTTAGAATTTCTGAAGACAGGTGAAATTACGCTGTAGTCATGGATTTGGCAGGACAAGAATATCACTCTCTTCTGGTTGGTTCCTTATCCACTGGTGCTGGCACCCCCGCTAGGGCAGGGGAGAGTTGGAGACTTTCAGAGAGGAAATAATGCCTGTGCTCCATTTTTTTCATTGACCCGTTTGTCCCTCTCTGTCCTGTCCACAGGCAGCTGGCCAGGAGTCTGGGGCAGGCTGGCGAAATTGAGCCTGAAACAGAGGGCATACTGACAGAAAATGGTGTGGACTTCTCCGATTTCTCTTCAGAAGTTCTAGAATGTCTCCCTCCCGGCCGGCCCTGGACAATTCCACCAGAGGAATTCAGCAAGAGAAGAGATTTAAGGTAAATAACGGAAATTCTTTAAGAATAATATCTGTCTGCCTTCTAACTTCACTTTCCTAGGAGCTGGACTCAGATATTTCCATCTTTTTCACCAACATTTGAGTTTAGTTCAATTGGGAATTATGTGCTCTGCAGTAGAGGTGGGCAAAAATCAAAGCAAGGATAATGTTTAATAAAAAGCATATGTAATTCAGATTTCCGCATCCATAGAGTTTCCTTGGAACACAGCCGTCCTTATTGGGTTTTACGTTGTCTGTGGCTGTTTTCATCGCCCAGTAACAATGCTGGACAGTTGCGACGAAGACCATACGGCTTGCGAAGCCTAAGATATTTACTCCCTGGCCTCTTTGAGGAGAGGTTTGCTGACCCTGTACTAAACCATCCTAATTTCCAAAAGTACTGTCGCCGCCTTCTTTTTGCTCTGCTCTGCCCCATAGGTCGGGTTGAATAAAGACAGCGTGACCTGGTTCTAAGTACCTTTTTTAAACAGGCCTCCTCAAGCACAGAGCAAAGACTTCAAGACTTCTGTGCTTGGAGCTTCATTTTATTTTTTTTAGTTTTTTTTTTATTATTATTGAAGGGATATTGCATTTTGACAGTGACTTGTTTTGAGGTATATACATAGTGGTATTTTTATATTTACAAATAGCATAGTAGATTTACTAATATTCCCCCCGCCTTTTTTTTCTCCTTTTGTTTACAGTTAATTCCCTTCATCCCATTTCCCCCACCCCTCCCCCATCACTTTGGTACCACCCTGATTTGCCTTTTTGTGTCTCATGTCTAAGAGTCCATAGCTGTTTGGAGCAGTGGTCTCTCTCTCTCTCTCTCTCTCTCTCTCTCTCTCCTCTCTCCTCTCTCTCTCTCTCTCTGTGTCTCTCTGTCTCTCTCTCTCTGTCTCTCTGTGTGTGTCTCTCTCTCTCTCTCTCTCTCTGCTGTCTCTCTCTCTCTCTGTGTCTCTCTCTCTGTCTGTCTGTCTGTCTCTCTGTCTGTCTGTCTGTCTTGTCTGTCTGTCTCTCTCTCTGTCTCTCTCTCTCACCTCTCTCTCTCTCTCTCTGTGTCTCTCTGTCTCTCTCTCTGTCTCTGTCTCTGTCTCTGTCTCTCTCTGTCTCTCTCTCTCTCTCTCTGTCTCTCTCTGGCTCTCTCTCTCTCTCCTCTCTCTCCCCCTGTTCTTGGTGTTGTTTAATTTATGACATCTATTTGTTTTCTCTTTACCTGTCGTACAAGTGCTGTTGTATGATGTCTATCCTCCTTCTGGCTTATGTCACTAAGCACTAGGCTTCTCTCCAAGTCCATCCATGTTGTTGCAAATGTCAGGCTCTCTCCGTTTTTGATAACTGCATAGTATTCCACAGTGTATATGTACCACATCTTCTTTATCCATGGAGTTTCATTTCAAAACTTGTACTTTTAGGTCTGGGATTTGTTGAAAGTACTTTTGCGGTATTTTTATAACAACATCTTCTTTGAAGATGTTTCTTCATTGTGGGATGTTAGTTCTTTTCTAATATTTCTCTTCAGAATTTGGTTTCAGTACTGGCATTCATTTTGGATGCCACATGGAGATGTTTAGAACCAAAAAATTTTTCATCTGACCCACTGGGGCTGTGGAAGGTTTTTTTGCTAAGGCCATCCTGTGTCAGTCTTTCCCACTACACTTGCTCACTTCATGCGGCTGAACTTTTGACACCTTCAGCTCTCCGTGCTTGTTACCCCACCTAGTTCCAGAGGCCTCCTCCTCTGCGATGTATCTTTTAGGGATTTACTGCTTTTTTAAAAAAGTTCCTTGCCAGGGTAGGCAAAGAAAAAAAAGAGACAGTCCCCTTCCCTGCTTATTAGTAACAGTGATGGAACACATGTTATAATTGAAGTAGTTTAACTGAAGCTGCCATTCTGGCTTTCAGTAGTAACCACCCTTTATGGAACTCCTGCTGGTGAGTTGTCTTGTTAGGGGCTTTAAGATCTATGACTCGGTGCACATTGGTGGAGTAGCGGTTGGGTCGATTGCCTCCAAAGGATATGAAGGCCACATCCCCCTGGGTTCGAGTCCCAGGCCTGGAGAGAACAATCAGTGTGAGCAACTAAATAGAAATAAATAAATTACTTCTGTATCTTCTCTCTTCCTGACTGCTTGCCCACTACTGCCTTCATTCCTGCCTGCACCTTTCCTTTAAAAAAAAAGTCTGCTGATCTACGACTCATAGCCTTACTGTCTATGACCCTTTGTTTTCTTGTATGCAAACTGAAGAGCTTGTTTCCTGAGATCTTTTCCTAAATCTAGGACTCTACGAAATATTCATGAGAAAAAGTCAGAAAGAATGGCCAGACGTGGCTGCTTGAACTATAATTGAGTGTAGTTATTCTGCAGAACTGTCCGCATTTTAAGTATGCCTAGCCTTTCACTCTTCTAGGAATCATACGAGGCAAAGAAGTGTACAGGGTATATGGGCAAGAATGTTCTTTGCTGCTCTCCTGTCACCAGCTAGTGTCCACCAGTAAAGGAATGGTTAAATACCCGGTGTGGTACCTGTTCCATCGTGATCACATGCTCTGTAGCTGCTAAAGAGGAGTCCTTCACGGACGGCACCAGGTATGGTGAGTGACAGAGCAGTTTTCACAACAATGTGACTCTGAGCCTACTCTTGCAGAAAGTGAAGTCATGTCAAAGCGGTATAAACGTGTAGATGCACACAAGCGTGTGAACACATGAAAGTGCGTGTGCATAGAAAAAGGTCTGGAAGGAAACACATCAAACTCTTGGAAGTGATCACCGTGGGTGGACTCCGTTGACTAGTAGGAGATAGGGAGAGGATATTTTACTTTTTATTTGATAAACTGCTGTTTTTAATTATTTTTAAAAATAAATTTTATGCCTTTTGAAACTTACAAACAGGCAGATGGGGAACCTTTCCCAGCCTGCCTTTCCAGCCCACAGTTAAGTGGGGAGGCACTTGAATGGTTGGACAGTTCAGTACTGCTCTCAGCACCCTCTCCAGCTTCTCTTTTTCTTTGGCCCCTCCTGCCTCCCGGGTGAGAGCTGGTCTTCTCTGTGGAAGGCTCTGTTAAAACATGCTGGTGTTGTGAGGGGCCCCGGGGCCCGGGCGTGTGTAGGGTGCCCTCTGCCGTTAGCGTAAGAGGAGTTTTCTAACACTTCAAGAGCTTTCTCCCTGCATGTTTTCTCTCGGACGATGTTTCTGAAATTCAAATCGGATTTTTTTTTATTCCTTTGGATTAAAATTACCCAACTGCTTCCTGAGGCCTAAAGTTAGTCATCTCTAAATTTTGCTGCAGATGCACTCTCAATAACGTGTCTATTTTAAAATTGCAAGTGCCTTTACTGCTTTATTGTATACTTTGCAAACCTCTACAAGTGGGAAAATGAGAATGAAATAAATTTTTCAATATTTTTATTGTATTTTTAAAAGGTGTAGAAAAGTGTTTGTGTTCATAATTTTACTTTTGGTGAAAGCAATGTGATTGCATATTTGGTTTTCGTTTTGCTTTCACAGCTTGTGATATGGAAACTCAGAGGTGTGACTGTAAGTCCTGCAGAGTTTGGTACTTGGTTATGGCTATAGCTTAACTAAAAGGGACACCTTATATCTTGAGAAATGAGCTTAGCTTACTCAGTCATGATACTCACTTTTCACTTCTGCTTTCCACTTTTCTTCGATGCATTTTGTGATCCGGCTGATAAATTTCCATCCTTCATGATGTTAGTCATTTTGTGTGAACTGGTTGGCAGGTTTTTAAAAAATAGGTTCATGATCCATGACTGTTTTTCTGTTGGCTTCTTGGAAAGCTAGTTAGAAAACTTGTTAGGAAGTTTAAGTGTAAAGATATGAGCAGTTTTGTGGTTTATGTATTTAGATAATTCTAGACCTCCAAATTGTATAACAATGGAAAATTTAAAAACATCCATTTTAAAAATTTTGTCTTCAAAACTTGAATTTATCTTTTTTCTTTTCCCAAAAAGCGACAGCTTTTTCCCTCATTGTTCAAATGTCATTTTTTACCTTGATAGGACAGATTGCTTTCATTTTTTTCTCTATCTGCTAGGTAGCCTGTGATTGAGAGTCACGTGCCTGCTTTGAAATCATAATGCTGCTAATGGTGAATTCATATTAGGAGCAAAGGAAATGTCACCTTGGCCATTTTTCCTGGTGTTAGCAGTGTTCTGATATAGTATCATCTTCAATCTCTCTACTAATATTTTTCAGTCATTTGCCTGTTCTGCGAGGACTACTTGAGCTAAAACTGGGTAATTTCCATAAGTCCATGTAACTGGACTCGGGTATGTGCCCATTGGTCGCAGGTGGCTGAAAGCATAGGGACCCACAGGAGTGCCAGTGTCAACTGCCTTTGTGTTCTGGGTCTCCAACTCCATCCTCTGTGCAGCTCACCTCCCACCTGGCCCACAGACCTCATTAGGGTACCAGGGTCAGTTCATGTTTGTGTTGTCTGGGTTCATTCCCTAGTTTTACATGAAGAGAAATCCATCGTGTGGAAGTGTTTGGGTCTGGTCCCTTTTCCTTCTCTTGGAAAGGCCTCGTGGGTGACGCAGCCAGCTCTCCGGCCAACAGCTGTTTATGGCGCACCCAGCCTGGGCAGCGAGCGTTCAGGGAACAAGAGATGGGGAGGTGGTTCTTGTGGGATTCTGTCTTGGGACAGGCGAGCAGGAGTGCGTGTGTTCTGGAACAGCAGCCATGGAATTGTAATGCTGGAGATTGGTGCTTCATACGAGAGTTTGTAACACTGTGATTTCTTCTGCTTGGAGGCCAGTGCCTTCTAAGACTTTTTATCAAGGTTAGTTCCGCTAGGGGCGCCGGAAGAACTAGGGGTGAGCGCTTGCGCATGCTCAGAACTTGTGCTGTTGAGCACATTGATGCAGCTCTGCGCGCTTCTGAATAAAACTGTTTCCCTTCTTCCTTCTCTCCTCTATATTTATTTACATCTGTGTAGGTGTGTAGACATTTAATCCATCCAAGTACTAAGTTAGCCATTAGAAACACCAAGGCAAATGAGACTCAACCCTTGTTCTGCAGGGTTTTACTGCTTTTCAGGAAGACAGATACCCACGTAAGCTGGAGCGGAGTGTGGCAACTGCTGTGCTATCCACGTGGACAGGTCGCCGGGGTGCTTGCGCTTCATCCGAGAAACGGGCAGGCGGTGAGGGAACCAGAGTGACTAAAGCTGTCTTCACTTCAGCGATAGCCTGTGGCAGGAAAAACGGTGACATGACCCCCTAGGACTCCCAGGTTCCCCTGTATCAGGGGCCACAGCTCTTAGGGTTTAATAGCTTTTGACCCCCTCCGCTGGGCCACCCTGCGGTGGACCCTGGAGTGTTACTTTGGCTCTAGATACCTAAGGACGTCTACATACTCGTTTAGGTTTGGTATTTGAACAATTATATTTGGAACAGAAAAGTTCCATCAATCTTTAAACCTCATAATCCAATTATGTCAGTAAAATTCCAGTTTTGTAGTCCAGTGGAATTGGGGTAATATTTTGCAAACTGAAGTTGAGAGAAATAGTGTTTATTTTGAATGGAAAAATGGTGGGTTAGCAGTTTTTAAGAAGGCAGGCTGGTGCGAACTCCTAGGGTGATGGAGTCCGTCTGATCGGGAGTACCGTTTCTCTGGACTTTCCGCTTCCGTCTCCGTCTCTGGAGGCCCCCGGCGAGTGCAGTCCCGCTCTGCAGCTCTCTTTAACAGGGCGTTTGAGGTTAAAAAAAAAAGAAAAGAAAAGCAAGCACAACTGCAAACTTCTGAGATCAGGAGGAAAATATATTCAAGGAAACTGCTTGCAGGGGCCCCACCAGAAGCCCAAGAAACCCCAAGGTTATTTCTGAGACTGGCTCCAATTATTTCCAATTTCATTTATATTGTTTTGTTTCTTTTGTTGCTAAACTGGAATAGGAAACCAAAGCTTAAAAGCTCAATTAAAGTGGAAAAAGAAAACCTAAATATTGGAGGGGAGAAATACCATGCTAAACTGATTTTGACATTTTTCCTATAGTGAGTAGTGTTGTGGAAGTTTGGATCATATCGCTTTTCAGTAAACCATGAGCTTCATTGAAGTGGAGTCTCTGCTTTTTCACAGGAGTACTTGTGGGTATCTATTTCTTTACTATTCCCTCAATAAAAAGGGAGCCCAGTGACCTCCACTGGACCATTACAAATGTGAAACTTGGCATTTAAAATTGCTTGCTCTAAATTTTCCAATTGCCTTCTCTCTCTCTCTCTCTCTCTCTCTCTCTCTCTCTCTCTCTCTCTCTCTCTCTCTCTCTTTCTCTCTCTCTCTCTTTTTTCTTCCATTTAATGTCGTTCTGCCAACTGGTGATTTTATTATTATAAACAGGACATTGTATTCACTTTTAAGAAGAAATATGAAGCTGGAGGTAGAATTACAAACTACAGCTTCTCGGCTGCCAAGATAGAAGACAATGAGCTAAAAATACTGAGCGCAGAGAGGGTGTGGTGGTAAGAAATATCGAAATAGCTTCAAGATGGACCTGTTCCAGCTAGACAGAGATTTCCTCTCACTCCAGGTAAAACCAACCTTGAAACAGCAACTTGAAAGGAGAGACATAGGACACCAGCCTCTTTCAGGTCAACCCTTTTGTGGGAGAGTTTTCAAAAATAACTAACATTAAATGACTTATGATCTTGCTGTTTATCAGGAAGTCCAATGTGATTAAATGGCTGTTTAGAATAGATTCCTCTGCTAAGGGGGTGTGGTGGCAGAGAAGGAGCGCCAGCACCTTGCTTCTCCCCAAGCTGGGTGACTTTGTGCAAATCACCTACATTCGGGGGCGAGGGAGAGGAAAGAGCAATTTCATTTTTTGTAAAACAGATTATTTGACAAAGTTAGGAGTTTTTGAAAGGTGTTGGTGGGTCACAGGTGCTTTGCAATTTTAATGGATGTCATGGGGGTAAAAATAAAGAGCTCCATGGGCAAGTGTTTTGGGAAAGTGTATTTCTTAGGACTTTTTTCTCATGGGTCGTCTTATGGAGCTAGCGTGCCCTAGGATGCACTTCAACATTGCTAATTATTTCAGAATGCACCAGCTCTAATGGTGTGACTGTGTTGGAAATGCCCTTTCTGAGTTATTCAGGGCCGTCTCATTCATGAATTTGAAAGAAGGTGGAGTCCCATTGCTAATTATTTGTCACTTTTATCTGACAAATATTGACCGTGCCTCCCCGTTAGCAACACGAGACAATGGATAATGCAAGAAATTCAAGGATGGTGCTGTCTTAGCTCTTCCACTTCCAAGGGAAACCCTTCTTTCTTCACCCGTAGGGAAACAGAATTAAATTGTTCTACGGGAAATGAGGAAGTTGTCATTTGAAACTACTAGCAGTATTATTCCCTTATGTAAATCCCAACTCACTGTTACTGTGAAATTGCAAGAACCTTTTAGATAGTAACGAAGATCATGGGCCCTAAAGTAAATACACAACTGAATATTCTTAATACTTGAGGACTTTGTCATCCATGAAATTTGTGTTGATAGATAGCACTACTCTTAGAGAAGATAAATATTCCAAGATAATAGATCTATCTGAACAGGCAGGAAAATGCCCATTGGCAGACGAGACAGTATTTGAATTTACATCCAGAAGTAGTTTTACAGCATTGTGGAAATATGAACACACAGGAAAGATGACTAGTTTCTGTATATTCTAAATAAGATCTATTTGGAAATTATACTGTAATGATATGAAAAAATATGTTTTTTCTTTTTCTTTTTTAAAAGAAAGGTGCAGGCAGGAATGAAGGTGAGTTGGCAGGCAGGCAGGAAGAGAGGAGGAAGGAGAATTTTATTTTTTATTTAGTTTTTCATACTGTTTTTTCTCCCCAGACCTGGGACTTGAACCCAAGGGTATGTGGCCCTGCACTCCTTCACTTTTTTAGGTCTTTTTTTTTTCTTATTTTTTCTCTTATTTATCATTTCCTTCTGCTGCAATATTTATTATTTCTTTCCTTCTGCTTACTGGAGTTTAGTTTGCTCTTTTCTGTGTTTCTTAAGGTGGAGGAGTATTTATTAAGTCACATCTTTCTCCTTTTTTAGATAGATGTTTGCAACTATACATTTCACTTCTAGCTCCACTTTAGTTGCATCCAGTAAGTTTTGGTGCTTTCGTTTTAATTCATCTCAAAATATTTCCCAGTTTCTTAAGATTTCTTTTTTGATCCATTGGTGGTGTTTAATTTCAAAGTATCTGTGAATTTCCCAAGTTTCCTTTTGTTATTTCCAACTGTATTCCAACCTGTATCTCCAGGTTGGAGAACATATTTTGTATGATTTCAACCTTTTGAAATGTATGAAACTTGTATTGACTGGGGAAAGTTGCGTGTGCACTTGAGAAGAATACGTGTTCTACCCAAGTTAGATCGGGTGTTGTAGAGTTGTTAGATATAGTTGATTGATAGTGTTGTTCAGGTGTTCTATTTTCTTATTACTCTTTTGTCTAATGGCTTTCTCTGTTGTTGAAGGTTGGTATTGACATTTCTAACTATTTTGGCTGAATCGTCTGTTCCTCATTTGATTTCAGCCAGTCTTGCTTCATGTGTTTGGTGGCTCTGTTACTAGGTACGTACATGTTTATAGTGATTATATCTTCTAGATGGATAGAACCTGTTGTCAGATGTACAAGACGAGCATTTTAAAGTGTTCTCTGTCTGTAGTTATGCTTTTTGGCCTTAAATCTATTTTGCTGTTCAGTTAGCTGTGCTAGCTGTTTTTGCTTCTCTTTGCATGATCTAGCTATGTCACAAAGATATAGGTAGATATTACATTTTCAGTAGCATAATTTAGAAACTGAAAATCAGATCATCTCCACTGCAGGGTTTGTTCTTCTTGCTATTTGTTTTGTGACTTTACTAAACTATTTCGTAGAGCCTATATTCTTTGTCCTGTGATGCCACTGAAGTTTCTGCTTAACTAACTTAGTAGTCAGCTAATTAATGAACAGATTCTTTAAAAAAAAAAAAAGATTAGGCTGGTAGTCTCCGTGCTTTCGTGAGGGCCTCCCTGCCAGCGTTGGGCATGATTTCAGTTCTCAGACATGCGCCTGCAACTCTGACTTAGTCTTCACTTCCTGCCTGTGCAGGGCTTCTAGGTCAACCTAAGTTCTTAGTTCTCAGCTGTTCCTGGGCGTGTGCACAACCATAGGTGTGTGTGTGATCATCTAGGTCCCCAGGAATATGTCAGGCCTTTTCAAAGCCCTGTCTGGACATCTTAGTCTCCAACTTCAATTTTTAACTTTTTGGCTAGTTTCTTGTTCACCCACTGTTAGCACTACCTCAGAAATTTGTGATGTTAAAGAGTTGCTGCTGATTCTCTTCGACAAACTATAAGGCTGTTTACAGTGAGCAAGTTGTGATTTAGGCCAAATTACCGTGAATGGAGGCTTTAGGCAAACTGCCAGACAGGTCAAATAACGACAGTTCCTCTGGAAAGCTATTTTTCGGTGAACTGCTACATCTTTTATGCCCCCTCCAGTGGCTGTTAGCTAGATTGCTGGTTTTCATCATGATTAGAAGGCTGTTGGCTTTGAAGGTTACTGCAGTGATGGGGAGAGGGACATGGGATTAAGGCAACTAAAAGCTTTACAAAACTGACTTTTCTTACTGAGATCCAGCTATTTCTCTTTAATAAATATACATCAGATTGGGCGCGCCCTGGTGGCCAGTGGGTTAGTCCACTGCGGCCCAGTCCACACACACCACAGGGTCCCTGGTTCAAGACCTGGGGCTGGGGAAAACAACCAAGGTGAACAACTGAATAAACGAAGTGCTTCTTCATGTTCTCTTTTCCTCCCTGTCTGCTGCCTTCATTCCTGCTGGCACCTTCCTTTAAAAAAAGAAACAAAAAAACAAACAAAAAAAACCACACATCAGATTGTTAGCATTCTTTAAATTCCAGACTAGTAAACAGATTAATTTCAACAATTTTCCAGTGTTGTAGAAGTACTCCCTTATAGTATGGTGGTGTGGCCATTTCAGAGATCCAGCTTCAGCTAGTCCCATTTTGTTCCTCTGACGTCTCTTTGGTTTTTAATGTTTGAGTTGGTGAGAAAAGACAGCTTCCAGCAGAAGGTTGTTTTTAGAATATAAAAAGAACTCTTAAAATTTAGTAGCAGACAACCCCATTAAAGTATGGACAAAGAATCCGAAGATACACAAGTTATCATTAAGCATATGAAAAATGCTCACTGTTATAGATCATTGTGAAAGTTCAGACCACAGTGAGAGAAACTGCACATCTACGAGGATGGCAGTAATAAAATATGCAGATAGCAAGTGTTGATGAAGATGCAATGAAATTAAAACCCTCATATGCTGCTTCTGAAAATGCAAAATGGTGCTTCCACTTTGGAAAACAGTTTAGCAGTCCCTCAAGGGTTAAACATAGACTTCACTACTCCCCACATCTACTTCTAGAAAATTGAAAATTCCTCACACACGAACACATACACAAATAGGCATAGCGGCATTATCCATAATGGCAAAAAAAAAAATCGAAACAACCCAAATGTCCACTAACTGATGAATGCATAAATAATACCTATTATACCCACACACTGGAATATGGACTAGCATAAAAAGGAAGTATTGATGTATGCTACTACATGGATAGGCTTTGCAAAGATTATGCTAAGTCAAAGAAGCCAGACACTAAAGTACATTATGATAAAAAAAAAAAAAAGTCAATCCATAGTTGTTAGAGGCTCCAGGGAAAGGGAAATTTGATGACTGCTAATGGATATGGAGTTTCTTTTGGGGTGATGAAAACATTATAAAATAATATTGGGATGGTGTGATCATGTGGGATTTCCATATATAACTGTTAGAAGAATCTCTATACTGTTTTCCATGGGGGTTGCAGCAATTTGCACTCCTACCTGTCCGCTGTAAAAGTGTTCCCTTTTCTCCATATTGTCGCCCACATTTACTATTTCCAGACTTTTGGATAATAGCCAGTCTCTCAGGTGTAAAGTGTTGTTTTGATTTGCATTTCCCTTTTCATGTGCCTGTGGGTCATCTGTATATCCTCTTCAGAAAAATGTCTCTCCAACCTCTTCCCAGTTTTTAAATTGGATTACCTGTTTTTATGGTTTTGAGTTTGATGAGTTCTTTGTATATTTTGGATACCATGCTCTTGTCTGAAATATGGAACGCAAATATCTTCTCCCAGTTAGTAGGTTGTCTTTTTGTTTTGGTGATGTTTTCTTTCACTGTGAGAAGCTTTTTAGTTTGATGTAGTCTCAGTTGTTTATTTTTCTTTTTGTTTCCTTTGGTGTTGGAGTTGAGTCCCCGAAGTCCTCTCTAAGGCTGTGTCATGAAATGTCTTTCCTGTGTTGTCTTCCCAGATTTTATGGTTTCTGATCTTATGTCCACGTCTCTAGTCCATTTTGAGTTAATTTTTGTGACTGGTGTTAGAGAGTGATCTAGCTTCATTCTTTTGCTTGTGACTGTCCAGTTTTCCCAACACCATTTGTTGAAAGGACTTTCTACATCATATGCTTTGGGCTCCTTTGTCGTAGATTAACTGACTACAAGTGAGTGAGTCAGTTTCTGCTGATTCAGTTCTATTCCAAGGGTCTGTGGCGCTGTTATTATTCCAGTAACATCTTGTTTTGAACTACTATTGTGCTGTAGTATATAGCTCAGTGTCTGGTACTACAGTCCCTCCAGATTCATTCCCTTTTTTTCAGAAGCACTTTGACTATTTGGGTCTTTTGTTATTCCATACACATGTTAAGATTTTTGTTCTATTTCCTGGAAATAAGCCCATGGGATTTTAGTTGGGATTGCATTAAGTGTGTATATTGCTTTAGGTAAGATGATCATTTTAATGATCTTGATTCTTCCCAACCATGAGCAGGGAATGTCTTTCCATTTCTTTTATTCTCTATTTCTTTTAGGAAGGATTTATAGTTTTAATTGTAGGGTCTTTCATCTCCTTTATTAAGTATATTCCAAGATATTTGATTATATTTACTTCTGTTTGAACTGTGGTTTTCTTGATTTCATTTTCTTCTACTGTTTCGTTTGCCTATATGAATATCATGGATTTTTGTACATTGATTATTTAGCATGATACTATACTGTATTTGTTGATTAGTTTTAGGAGTATTTCACAGTTTTTAGGGTTTTTTATATATGTATATAAATATATATAAAATCATGTCATCTGCAAGTAATGGTGGTTTTACTTCCTCCTTTCCAATTTAGATTTATTTTATTTCTTTTTCTTGCCTAATTGCTCTGGCTGAGACCTCCAGTATGATGTTAAATAGCAGTGGCATGAGTGGACAGCCTTGCTTAGTTCCTGACCTTAGAGGAAATACTTATAATTTTTCACCATTTAGTATGATGTTGGCTGTGGTTTTGTCATATATGATCTTTATTATGTTGAGGTATGTACCTTCTATCCCCATTATATGCAGGGTATTTATCATAAATGAGTGTTGAATCTTGTCAAAAGCTTTTTCTGCATCTATTGCTATGATCATGTAGTTTTTCTCCTTGTCCTTGTTGATATGGTATATTAATAGATTTGTGTATGTTGAGCCATTCTTGTATCCCTGGGATAAATCCCACGTGGTCATCATGGATTATCTTTTTGATGCATTCTTGGATTTGTTAATATTTTGCTGAGAATTTTTGCATCTATGTTCATTAGAGATATTGATCTCTAATTTTCTTTCTTGGTAGCATTTCTATCAGCTTTTGGTATCAGTGTGATGTTTCCCTCATAAAAAGTATTTGGGAATGATCCCTGTTCTTCAATATTTTGTGAGTGTTTGAGAAGAAGAGGTATTAATTCTTCTCTGAAGTTTTGGTAAAACTCATTAGAAAAGCTATCTGGTCTTGGGCTTTTATTTTTAGGGAGACTTTTGATTACCTCCTCAGCTTCTTTGCTTGTGATTGTTCTCTTCAGGCTTTCAGTTTTTCCCAGTTCAATCTGGGTAGACTGTACTTTTCTAAAACTATCCATGTTGTCAAGGTTACTGGGATAGAGTTGTTCATATTAGTCTCTTAAGACGTTTCATATGTCTGTGGTATCTGTTGTAACTTCTCCCCTTTCATTTCTGACACTAGTTATGAGAGGTATTTTTTCCTTTATGAGTCTAGTCAATGGTTGTCAATTTTTTTTATTTTTTCAAAGAATCAGCTTTTGGTTCCATTGATCTTCTAGATTGTCTTTTTGTTTTCTATTTTATTTATTTCTCTTAGAACTTTATTTCCTTTCTACTATCGATTTTTTGCATAATTGTTTCTTCTCTAGTTGTTTTAAATGTAGCATTAGGTTGTTCATTTGCAATTTTTCTTTCTTTAAGAAGTTAATTGCCTGGATTGCAATTAACTTCCTTCAAAGTACTGGTTTCACTGCATCCCATAGATTCTGTTTTTTCGTGTCTTCATTCTCATTTGTCTCTAAGTATTTGTTAAGTTCCTCTTTAATTTCATATTTTACCCAAGAGGCATTCAGAATCATGTGTTTTAATCTCCAATTAATTTGAGGTCTTCCAGTTTTCTTTTTGTGGTTGATTTCTAATTTTAAACCATTGTGGTCAGAGAAAATGCTTGGTACGATTTCAGTCTTTGTAAATTTGTCAATGCATGTTTTGTGTCCCAGCATATGATCTCTCCTTGAGAATGTTCCACGCTCACTTGAGAAGAAAGTGATATCTGTAGTCATTGGATGAAGTGTTCAGAATATATCTATTAGATGTGACTGTTCCAAATGGTCATTAAAAGCAACTGTTTCTCTATTAATTTTCTGTGTGGTTGATCTGTCCATTGTTGTAAGTAGGGTGTTGAAGTCTCTACTATGATTATTTTACTATCGATGTCTCTTGTTAGTTCTAATAATACTTGGTTAATATATTTTGATGCTCCTTGATTTAGCACATACATGTTAATGAGTGTTATGTCTTCTTACTGGATTCACCCTTTAATCATTATATAATGTCCACCTTTGTCATTTGTTATGATTTTTGTTGGAAATCTGTTTTATCCGATATAAGTATAGTTGTTCCTGCTTTTGGGGGTTGTCATTTGACTGTGGGATTATTTCCAGCCATTGACTTTGAACTTTGTCCATCTTTTAAAAGTAAGTAGATTCCCTGAATACAGCAGATAGTTGGATTATGCTTTTTAATCCATTCAGACACTCAGCATGGTTTGACTGGCAAGTTAAATGTTTAACTTTTAAACAGTTTAACTGTTTAACATTAATATTTTGGGTGATTATGGATATCTAGCTACTTATTGTCATTTTCTAATGTGCCTTCTCCATGTGTTTAAGACAGTGCCTTTGTTCTTCTCTTTCTCTTTAGGTAGGCTAAGTATAGTTATGTTTTGATTGATTTCCCTTTTGTTTTCATCTTTGCTTTTTCCTTGGAGATGTATTACCCTGTAGTTAACATGAACAATTCTGTTTATTTCCTATTTTTATTCGAAAGCAGATTAGTCCTCCACTCATTTTAACCATCTACATTTTTATTCTCCTCCCTACTTTTTATATTTGCGGTCTTACTGTTTTTAAATGGGGTTTCTTTACACTTAATAGAGCTTCATTTAATATTTTTTGTAGAGCTGGCTTTGTGGTGACAATAAGCATTCCTCTGCCCCGTCTTCTAGCTCACTGATTCTTTTGGAGGTTTTATCCATCCTGTTCTTGAGTCCCTGTATTGAATTCTTTAGTTCAACTATTCTTAATTTTTTTGATTTCTTGCTTCATTTCTTCTCTCACTGTTAACCTAAACACATTTTCAGGTAGTTTGCATATGTCTGCTGTATTCAGATTTCCCCCTGGGGTTTTGATTGAATTCATCATCTTGCGTATATTTCTCTGTGTCTTTGCTCTGTTTGGCACTCTGTTTATATTTCTGTGGGTTTGGTTTCTGTACAGTGATGGCGTATAGGGTGATCACCTTGTTGGTCCACAATTGGTAATTAGACTGCAGTTCCGTCTCTAGCCACAGAGCGGCGGTATTATGTAGCATTGTGAATTGTCCCTTTTGGGAGACTACATTCTTTTAATCTTGTGGGCGGGATATCTTGTGGGCGGGATATCCAGTAGGCAAGCTATCCTGTGGGTGGATCCTGCGACTCTTGTGTAATATGGTGGTAGGAGGGTCTGGGGCTAAGGAATTTCCCTAGCTGTCTTCAAGTTATGGCAGCACCCAGTGTAATTTCACTGCATGGGCTCCAGTTGAGACTCTGGGGTGCTGGTTCTCTTTGTGCCCTGTGCCAAGACCCTCTCCTCTGCCTCCATGTCCTGGTCCTGCTGGGCGGGCTCTTTGCTACTTTTGGGGCCGCTCTCCAGGCGATCCGTGTCTTCCTGCAGTTCCACCCACTCCACCATGGCCTGAATCCCAACCCAGAATCTGCGGCATAGCTTTGAATCTAGACGTTTTTGCCTGCCCTTTGTAGTCGTGCAAGCTGTTGCATCTCTATAGCCTCTGTCCTGCTTTTCCTCAGCGTTTGTTGCAGAGAATAGGTGATTCCTAGCTGCTCTGTGGGGAAGATCTTGCTCCTAACAGGTCACCACCTTCTGACCATTCCAGAATTATGTATTTTAAAAGTTTCAATTTTATGACATGTGAATTGTATCTCACTAAAACTATTAATAGAAAATCAATGCATGTAATCCACCATGCAGAGTAAAAAAAATTTAAATCATATAAGCATATCAGTTGTTACAGAAAAGGCATTCAGAAAAAGTGCCCCCTCACATCCACACTAAAAACTCTTAGCAAACTAGTTATAGAGGTGCATTCTCAACTTAATAAGAGCATCTGCAAAAACCCTGCAGAGGGTAGTCACATAGATTAATGGGACAGAATAGAAATCCAGAATTAGATCTATATAAATAAGACCAAATAATTTTTGAGAGAGGAGCAAAAGCAAGTCATTTGAGTAAGGATAGCCTTTTCAACAAATCATGTTGGGAGGATTTGGTCATTCATAGGCAAATAAATGGACCTTGATCTAAACCTCATGCAGACTTAACCAGTGAATGGATCATAAACTTAAATATAAAATGTAAAACTATAAAACTTATATAAAAGATATAGAATATGCATATGATATAAAAATTTTTAAGTTGTTCTTATACAGCGCAAAAAGCACATTTGATAAATTGGGTAGCATCAGAATTCAAAACATTTTGTCTATGAAAGACCCTGTTAAAAGACAAGCTAGAGTGGCAGAAGATATTTATTTGCAAACCACATATCCCACAAAGGACTAATATCCACAAGACATACAGAACCCTTAAAACTCGGCAGTGTTAAAACAATCCAGCTAGAGAATGGCCAGAAGACATGTACTGAACAAGACATGCAGATGGCAAATGAACAAATAAAAAGATGTTTGACTTCATTATCCTTTAGAAAAAGCAAATTAAGTCTACAATGAAAATAAATTTCTAAAAATGCCAAAAGGAAAAGGAAAAAGCAACATTGGTGAGAAGTTCCAAGCTGTGCTAAATACTGGTGAGGATGCAGAGAAAGCAGATCATTCAGACAAACACCAAACAACCTGGTATTCGCATTCCTGGACGTTTATCCCAGGGAAATGAAAACTTGTGGTTTACGTAAAATTCAAATTTACACAAATTTCGTAACAGCCTCATACTGGAAACAACCCAGAATCCTTTAGTGGTGACTGGTGAACTGTGCTGCATCCGGATCGTGCAGTGACACTCGTCAGTAAAAAGAAGTGAACTGTTGACACATGAAACCGTTTGTGACTCTCCAGACAGTCGTGCCGAGTGGAAAAAGCCAATCTGTCTGATTTGATTTTGTAGCATTTTGGAAAAGTCACATTCTAGACATGGAGAAGAGACTTGTAGTTGTCGGGGACTGAGCAGGGCAGGAGGGAGGTGGGTATAACTATTCAGTGTCCAGCGTCTGGCCGAGCGGGCAACTCGCATCCGCGCACGTGGTGAAATGGTGGCGATCTTCGTGAGCACAAGTAAGACTCGTCTGAGTAAGGTGCATCTGTTGCATTAATGTCAACATCTTGGTTTTCATAGTGTCTGTAATTCTATAAATTGGGTAAAGGGTTGATAGCACCTCTACTATTCATTATCACTTATCCCAAATTAAAAGGGGAAGGCACCAAGTAAATACAGATGAGAAGGAAATTCATTTTGTGTCAAGTAGCTTTAATTTCAGTTAGTCTTTAAATTGGTCTTAAAGGAGGAATAGGATTTCTGTAGACTTTTGCTGTACTATAAATTTAAAATTAAGAAGAAAAAGTAAGCAAACACTAAGACTGGCATGCTCTGAGAAGACCTCTTAGTTGGGGAATATGCTTGGATGACGCTTGAACTGTGTCAGCAATCTTAGATGAGGTGAAATTCAGGAAAATCTGAGATCGTGAGTTAGAGGGCAAGAATAAAATGCCTGGATGGAGAACGATAAGGAAAATTTGGAGAGCAAGTGTGTCAAATAACAAAAGGGGATGTTCAAGAGGCCGGGCCTGGCACTGGGAAAGAAGTCTGGACCGCATGTGATCTATTTAGGGGTACGGACCCAATAGCTCGGCTGCCAGATGGATGACTGCTGTTTAGCTCGCTGTCTGAAAAGGACAAGAACCGTACAGACTCCATTGTTTAAAGGGTGGAAGCACCTTAGGAAAAGGTGGTGGGTGGGTGTACAAAAAGGAGGCTCTTAGAAGAGTTAAGGGAAAGGAAAAGTTGATCAGTTCCAAGCAGTTTCTGCTCTGTGCTCTGCGGCAGCCAGGTCAGCCAGGACAGAGCTGGGACAGAAGCTACCGCCTGCAGCCATTGGGTGTCTGTTGTAGGGCACCTCACTAGTTGTTTCAGTGGGGTCATAGGAGCAACAGACTGGAGTCACTGAGGAGTGGAAGGAGGTGGAAACGTGGGGACACTAGGTGTAAATGTCTCTTAAAGGAGCCTTGGGGCACAGAGGAGGTGGGAGGGAGCTTTAGGGAAATAGGTCCTAAAGATGTTTTTGAGAATGAGGAGGACTGAGCTCGCTGGCAGCCGGTGGTGAGGAGCCAGCGGAGGACGTACACATTTTTGGACTCCTCTTTGGAAATTGACTTCAGAGCCCAAGGCACATTTTCAACAAAGGCAAATCTTCCTCGTTTGAGAGTGGATTGGATTTGTGAAAACAGCCTAGTCAATTTAGAGCCAAGAGTGGTAAATCAGGTGGGTGATCAAGCTGTATAATAGAACTTAAAAAAAAAAAAAAGAAAAGGATAATTATAAAATACTAACGTGGATTTTCTTGCGAAGCTCATGAATTGGCTTGTAAAGTAGTTGTTAAAGAATCCAAAGCCTCTGAGCAGTGGCGTGTGAGCATGTGTGCGGAGCCCCCGGGTGACTCTCAGAGCTGGGTGCTGCTTTGTGTGTAAACACTACATTTACTCTTAAGTGCTCAGATGTGATGTTTCCCTACAATCTTTGTGCCTGAGAGGTGAACTAGTGGAATTATACCAAAGTTTGTAGATGGAGAAGCAAGAGTTTCAGCTTGTGACTGTTGAAACCGTTCTCCTGTGGTCTCACAGATGTAATTAGAATTCCTAGAATAGGAGTGTTCCCACAAGCATAACAATACTTTAAATGTGTGTTCAATTATCATTTTCTATAGTCACATTTAATCGTTTCTTTTTGAAATCGAGTTATTTTGAAAATATTAAATCACTAGCATAATCCCTCTGGCTGTCGGGCTCAAGCCGTGTTGGGCATGTCATCGGCACCGAGCGGTGTCCCGCTCCTGTCTTCTCTGCCCTGGGCTCGATGCACACCAGAGAGCACCCAGCATAGAAGTTAGCTCCTCGCCCACTGAGGTTCAGCCAGAAAGTCCCAGGATGGAAATTAACACGGGTCAAGACGTGGCTTTGTTGTTAGCGTGGCACGTACACACGTGCCAGACAGTTTAGCAAAAGCTGCTTTTATGCCTTTTTATATGTCATCCCGCTTAATCATTCCACACATAGGAATTACCTTCATCTTTAAAAGAACCCTGTGAAATAGCTCTCTTTGCAGATGAATGACGTCTCAGACAAGTGGAGTCACTTGCTAAGATCACAGGACAGAGAGGGACAGATGGGGGACATGAATTCAGGTCCATGCTCTAGGGAGCGCTCCTCACCATCCTCCTGTGTCTCCACCTTCTTAAGCCCATGCCCTTGATAAATATACTTTAAAAAGCAAGAAAAAATACTGCACAGTTCTCCCCCAGTTTGAGAAAATAGAAGCTAGAGCTTTTCTTCAAATCCCTACTGGCTCGAAGAGGCTCTAGCATTGTACTTCATATACTTTGAATTACAAAAGCATCATTTGTTAAAGTTGACTTGGCTTTGAAATAGAACCTTGGTGTTGTTATTCTGTCATGCCCTCCCCTGCCTCCCCACACCTACACACAGGAGTCGGAGGTAGAAGCTGGACTGGAGCAGCCTGTCATGGCTTGTTTACAAGAAAGCGCTGGAGACAGCCATGACAAGTTAGCCATTCTAGGAAACTTTCCACAGCTGCTGCGTTAATAAGACCTTTTCGATCGCAAGTAACAGAAACCACTGGAGCCTTGCTTAAGCAGAAAGAGAATATTTTTTTGGATCCTGTGGTGTCTCCCAGAATGCAAGGGCAGGGAGCCAGGGGCTGGGCCGGAAACCCAGAGAGGTTCCTTCCTCTCTGCCTCTCCTGATCTCGGGCAGCTTCCTTGCCCCTTGCTCGAAGCAGTTCTTGCTTCCTTCTCCTCAGGAGGATGGCCGCTACCTCACAGCTGTCATGGTCACCACAGATGCCTGGTTTCTCTCTCTTTACTGTCCTCCCACACCCTCCTCCTTCCCTCTCTCTCCCCTTCTCTGTCCCCATTCCGCATGCAGGGCAGGCCTATTTGTCCCGGTTTGGGCTCCTTTCTGGTTCCGGAGAGGAAGTGTCAGGACTGACTGTAGTCAGCCGGCTGCGTCCCCTCCTGCCTCTGTGCATGGTCTTATGGACTGTTTTTCTATCCCAGGAGTTTGGCGTTTTTCAGTAACCCTGTATCACAAGAACAAGATACAAGATCGGAGGTGTGGGAGACACTGTCCAGGTGTGGATTCTCGGGCACTTACTTCGCGCCTCTGAGCCTTGCTTTCTTGACCAGTTGAAGCTGGACACACAGACACTCTCTCTCATGGGATCGTGGCCGGGATTAGATGGGACAAGATGGATAATGGTCAGGGGCCCAGCCTCTAGGGAACTTTATGTTGTGAAATATCGCCCCTCTTTCTTTCTCCCGAGCGTCATGGCATTTGTCTTTCAAAAAAAATTCCAAACTACTTTCAACCCTGAAATCCTTACCTGTTTTTTTGTTCCCTTTTCATCTGCCCTTGAGTATAATAAGTATATATACATATATATACATACGTATATATTCTATATTATATTATATATAGAATATATATGTATGTATACATATATAATACAGAATACAGACAGACAGACACGTACTTACATATAACCCCAAGGACTCTGGTTCGAGAGCTAGCAGTTTTTTCAGGGCACTGTTCCCAGGCCACACCTGGAGGTTCACACCGTCACCTAAAGGGGGTCCTCCTCTCAGAGATGTGTTGGTGCGCCTGATAAAGGGACTGTGAGGTGAAAACCATTCATGGCTCTACCACAGCCCTAGCGGGATTTTTGAGTGAAAAACTGAAGGCGCCCCATTAAAGATTTAATTCAGTAACTATGTATCATCCCTACTAATTGCACATTTCTGAAATAGATAGCTTAGGAATTGGAAAATATTTCATTGCTAGCATCAGTCCTTTCCTTCAAAGAGAATGAAGTCACAGAGAAGAGACAATGAGTCTATGCAAATGACTCATTCACAATGTTCCAGCACCGAGACCCACATTAATGAAGGTTGGTGACATTAAGTGAGTAAGTGACGTTAAGCGAGACTGGAAAAGTATTTGAAGCGAGATCATGAAGGCTGCTGAATGCTGAGCAGTGAAGGTTTTTGAGAAGGGAGTAGGATCTGATGTCCTGGACCCTTCCCCTGGTGGTCAAATTTTGGAGGCTCAGAAAGGCAGGGGAGAAGGTGAGGAGACTGGAGTTCAGGTGGGGAGAGCCGTGGGGGTAGAAAAAGAGGGCAGGATTATGTATTCAAGGTCACTCAAGGCCTGGTCAGACTGGCAGTGAAAGTGGGGCTAAGATAGAGGCAGAGCGCTGTGAGCTTCACCCTGAAAGTGCGGGGAGAGGTGATGGGCGAATGGGGCACCTGTGTCACTTGGGGCTCTTGCTCCTCTCCTGAAGATGGGGTCGTACATAAAAATGAAGTCACACAGTTTTGCTACACTCTGCAGTCAAGGGGTGCTGTGCTGTAACTAGGGGTGCACCCTGAGAGCCTCGGTGTGCTAGCTAGGGGTGGTACTACCAGAAATACATGAATAAATAAAGCAGGGGTTCGTCCTCCCCTCCCTCCCTTCCTCCCTTTTTCCCTTCTTTCAAGATGCTTCTTCCTCTCAAAAAATTTATAATACATAAAATGAAATATTTATTTGAGGTCAAAATTTTGTTGCATTGTTCACAGAATTGATTCTGTATTGTTGTGGTTTCCTTTTTTTTTTTTTTTTTAAAGCAAGTTGATATGGACTTCCTGGCTTATTTTAATATTTGATACTTAGATTTTTAGACATAAAATTGTGTTCTTAATTACTTTTTGTTCCAGAAAGTTTCCAAATTGGAACTAAAATTCATCTATTTAAGACAGAGCGGGGAAAGGAGAAAGGGAGGAGGAGCAAACAGAAGAAGCCAGAGAAGTGAAGCTCTCAGTTGCATCTCTAGTCAGTGCACCGAGGGGCTAAGGGTGCCCTGATTACAGCCTGGCCTTGCCCCACTAACGAGAGAAAAGTCACTTATTTTCTGTTAGAAGCTACAAAGTTCTGCTCATGTTGGCCTAAGTGATCTTCCTGCATTGTAGCCTCATTTGAATTTGACATTATGGTCTGATTTATTCATGTTGTTATTTTCCGCAGTAAACGTACTTAAATGCTTACATGCTTCTCTGAAACACATCTCTCACCTCCCTAAACTGGGACTCTAGCAAATGTTCTCAGTATTTTACAGCGCTGTGCAGTCTGTTTTAAGGCCCATTCATGGTGCTTTAATCATCCTCTTAATAAAGAACAATCATTTGAGGAATACATTTTCCAGTCCACTTCCCTGCCTGCCAGGGGGAATATTTTGAGGCCTCCCAGTGACCATAGGATTAAAAGACTTGACTGAGAAGCCCTAGAATTCTTGAAGAGCTAGGCCTTTGAAAGATTCATTGTTGTGGAGTCTGCATTTGAAAGAGACTACTTTATCTTACTCCCAAACATCTACACGGCAGACATAGTGCTTTCTGAAAAGAAATTCTGGGTAATGCAGAAGAACAAATGTATGTAGGTAATCCAGTCTGGGTAGTGTGTCATTTGAAGAATGATAGTTCCATTTTTATGGTTGCCATAACAATCATGCAGTTGTGCAAAAAATGTGTATAGCTTTTATAGAAGAGAGCTGGCACCGTTGTAATGAGTCTTCTCATATCAGAACAACTGTTTTCAGATCTGAAAAATAGGGGTGGCTTAACCCTTCCCCAGTTAGCGCAGCATGTTCCCTGAGAAGGCCCTTTGGAGCTCAGGGCTGTTGAAATGTATTCACCATTTCCATTTGCATTTTGGCCTGATAAATGGATCGAGAATTAAGGATGATGATCCTTTCAACAGCAGGTTCTGAATTCCTAGCTTGGGAATTCAAAGAAGAAAAAAAAAACTGCTCCTCAAATAGAAATCTAGGAGGGATGTCTAGACACAGTTAATTCCTTGACTTTGTGACTATTCTTAATTCTGTCCACTAGATTTTAAATCTGTTGAACACTGCTTTTACCCCATTGTATTTAGTCTTCAAAAAGCTATTAAAATTTGGTTACCATTTCTATTCTATTTTTGTATATAAACCGTGACTCTCCTGGAAAATTGCAGTGTAAACTGAAAAGTGTAGTATATTTACAAGAAAATATATCTATATGTGTTCTTTCTTTGGCTACTGTTTCCTATTTTGGTAACCGTCTCAGAAAGAAAGACTTGGGATTTGACTTTCTCTGACATACCAAGAAATACCTGCTGAATAAACTTGGTATCAGAACTCTATATATGGATTTTCAGGTAGGGGGTAAAAAAAAAAAAACAACCAGATTTGGATTTGATACATAAAAATGAAGTCATTTCTTAGAGAAATTTGAGGAAATTTTAATTTTAATCAGAATGCTTCTGTGATACTTAAATCTGAAGATAAACTATAGAACTAAGGGTAACTAGAGATGTCAACGTCTACTGAAATAAAACTTCTCAGTCTAATTATCATCTTTTGACACCATCTCCTTTGAATCCTTGTCCCTTAAATCATAGCTCTGCAGATCTGTGATCTTAGGTCAGTAACTTAATCTCTCTGTGCCTCACTCCCATCCACAACACGAGAGTAAGATAATACTCACCATTACTATAATTCTGTCCTCTCAAGGAACAATTTCTAGGAAACAGAGGGGAAAAAAGTGAGAGCAAGATTTCCCATGTATTGGACCTTCGAATATGTTTCTACTCTGCCCATTTTATAGATTGTATAGAACCTTTTATGCTTAAATTTTTAACATTCTTTATAATTAGGGGATTAGATATTTGACCCCTCTGTGGAATACTTTCTAGAAGCTTATTGCTATTTAATTTTGTCCCATCTTAAAAGCAAATTTCTGTCAGTCACTATTCTCATAGCCTGTCTTAAGGTAATCCAAATCACATATTTGAAATCTGGATTACAGTCAAGCTGTTACCAGAGGTAAAAGAAAAGAAAGATGCTCAGCACAAACTGAACAGAAAGACTTCGGGGACCTGCAGGGATTCAGGCTCCCCACCTTACTCCCTTAGGCATGCAGAGCCCCATTGTAGACACCCGAGGGCCTAGATTTAAGACTTCCTGGACAGGAGGGAGAAGAGTGCAGAGGCCACACCATCTTTGCTCTGTGTATAAAATTCCTTGGTTACTTGTGCCCTGAGGCTCAGTGCCTTTGGGTAAACTGCTGGATTCTGAGCCTTTGCACATACTCTTCCTTTTGTCAAGTCTTTCTTCCCTCATGTAGCCCCTGGCTCACTTGTCCACTTGCTTCGGGTCATCTTCAAATGGCATCTTCTTGTTGAGATCTACCCTAGCTATCTTACGTATAATTTTAATTAGCCCTTCCAACCCCAACTCCTAGCTCTTTTTTAATGTTCCACTTTCTCTTGCTCCTCTGTGGCATTTAAGTATAGTACTATTTAACTCGGTCTCCTCCCCCTCTAGACTGTCAGTGGGTAGTTATCTTGTCCTGTGTCCCAGACACTGCAAGCAGTAGACGCACTGCAAATACTGGAGGGAGGAGCCGCAGACCTTCTGTCTCATGACGTCTGATGTCTTCTTCATGCTGGTGTTCCAGTCTCTTACACTTCCAGTCATTCTCAACACAAATAAGTGAAAGTGTATGGAAAGAACTACAATTACAGTTATAAACCATCTAGTACAAGAAAGGGATGGACCTGTTTCTTGGGAAAACCTGTGTTTGAATGGCTGCCTGGTGAAAGAGGGAGTCAGCTCATTCTTTGTGGCTATAAAGAAGTGTCTCAGAATCAGATTTCAGTGTGACCTATGAAGGTGCTTTCTAACAGAGCTGTCTAAAATTGACCATCCTGCCTAGTGAGGTAATGAACTTGTCACTCTCATCCCAAGTATCTCAGCTGTGGCTTGATCTGTCAGATTGATGCTGGTGTGGAGGTGCTTTGAGATGGGATATGGCCAACGGCAACTTCTAAGGAATTGTCAACTCATGACATTTCTGTGATTCTTGTCTCTGAACTCATATGCATTGATTTTCAGGATTTATTGTTAAGTGAAAAAGCAAGATCCATAAGGTTTATAGTATTTGACTTACAGTAAGAAAGAAGAGAAACGAAGGAAAAATGGATACTGGAAAGAAAAGCAGTAACAGAAAGGATTAGCCAGAAATTGATAAAAGTGGTTACTTATAGGGGTTGGATAGAGACGAGGGAAAAGAAGGGAGGTGAGTGAGACTTCTCTGAGTACCTTTTCGATTTGAACCTTTTCAACATTCTGAATCTTCAACAATAAGAGAAGTCTAAAAAGATAATAGCAAAATCTCTAAGATTGAGTTAAAAAATGAATGGGCCTTATATTTGTCAAGTATATCTACATACAGAAAAAATAATGGAAGTCACTTCTAGCACTATACTTTGGGGCACTTGGATTCTGTCTCTTTGGTGAGTATATTCTAAAGACAAAGCCCCAAAGAAATTTTAAACTTAAATTTTTTGTTGGCAGTGGTATTGTAATTCTTAAACTCTTTAATTCTTTTGACTATTGATGCTCTTTGGAATTAGAGTTCTTGCTAAGAAAATGAAAAATATGGAATTATAGTAGAGAGAAGGTGTCAATATGAAGTCATGATTTTTAAACGGTGTGTTAGTTTCAACCACGTGAAATTGCCAGGTTTTGGGCCTTACATAGTCAAATATCAAGCAATTTCATGAGATTTAACCCAGTCTTTTCTGATTCTGTGCACTCAGAGGACCTGGAAGCAGTGACACTGAGCATATGGATCTTGGCTTATCAGTACCATTCATTCCCCACCAAAAGGAGCCTGAGCACCTTAGGGAAGCAGGTGACTGTTGGGCTGGGGCAGGAAAAGTGCAAGGTGATCCTGATCATTACTGTGTCAGAAAGCACAGACACACCACAAAGGCTCAGGGGGTCATTTGAAAGGACTCTCCCAGCCTAATTTGGGACAATTTGATTAGCAGAACTGTAATGGTGATGGATTGTAATACATTGGACTTTTTAAAAATATCTGTGAGTCTGTAATGGCACTCAAAAAATGAGTCCAAAAGTTTGGGGTAGAGCAGAAAAAGCTCCTGACAGAAGAGAGCCAGTGCATGACTGACAGATGCTCAGACTGGAGAAAGCGCCGTTTTACACCTTACAGAGTGACGGCTGATTTGGGGCAGAGATCGGCAGTGGATGCCCGTCACTGGCTGAAAGTCTTTTTAAGAACAGGACTTTCATACAATCCCAAGTCTCATTCCCCACATTGCCATTTTTTAAAAGAGGAATGAAGGCAGACAGGCAGTAGGCAGGAAAGGAGAGAGGGGAAGAGGCAATGTTTTTATTTAGTTGTTTGTTGTAGTTGTTCCACCCCGCCACAGGCTGTGAACTGGGTGCTTGGACTGCATCCACAGATCGCTCATTGCTGTCACGGTGTCTGTGAAACAGGGAATGAGCTGATTTGGCGTCTTAACCCAGTCAGCCCTGCAAGGCTGACGTTTTATGCCTTCTGAAGGGGCGTGGTAGCAAGTGCTCGCTGCTGCTGTGAGGTGAGTGCCAGCCTGCTCACCTGAATCGCATCGGGACTTGAAATCAGACTTCAGAGGAAATTCAGAGATTAGTTTTGCCACATTTGATTTATTTTTGTCCTTTTCCTCCTCCTATGAGGAAATAAGCTGATAAATCCAGAACATGAGACATTCTACAAGAAAACTGGCTTGGACTCTTTAAAAGAAAACAAAAACAGAAACAAAACATAACCCTAATATATTAAAAAAAAAAAAAAAAAAAGAAAGAAAGAAAAGAAATCACTGGACTGTTATACATTAAATAGACTGGAGACGTAACTATAAATACTGTTGATTAGATCCTAGATTAAGGGGGGGAAAAGCTAAAGAGACTTGGGAGATAATTGAAAACATTGAAGCACTTGAATATTTAAATGTTTATAAATGGTGTGGGAAATTATTCGTCCTTTGGCTAGGGGAATGCTGCTGTGGCTTGGTGATAGAGGGTCCTTTGCTTTTAGAAAATGCTGCAACACAACTTTAAATAGTTTAGAAGTCAAATCATTAGAGATATGAAGGGTAGGGAAGGAGAGGAGAAAGATAAAGCAAACATGTCAAAGTGCTGACATTTGATGAGTCTTGCTGAGACCTGTAAAGAGGTTCGCTTTACTATCCTTCTAACTTTCCTGAAAGTTTAACCTTTTCGCAGTGAAGATCGAGGGGGAAAATTTGTTTTAGTGTATTCTGCGTTTCAGCAATGACTTTCCTGACCTGAGCATGCTCTGCTGTCTGGCTCCCCTGGGACTGGGCCAGCCTTGTCCTGTGGCTGCTGCTCCAGCCTGTCGTCTCTTTAAGTGTGAAGAAAGACACAACAACAGAGAGGTGCCACAAGTGAATGAGCATTTCGGTGGGTTCCGATTCAGTCCTTTAGGAAGTAACCTGATACCTGTCTCACTTGGTGTAGAATTCCACCGAATGCTGGGGCAGACCTTCTGTAAATTGAGGTTAAAACCCCGGTCAGCTTCCAAGAGCCTGCCCAAAGCGTGCATCGTTTATTTCTGCTCGCTCTGTGGCCTCAGATGTGTCACTTCATCACCGGAGGGGAGAGTGGACAGATGGAGCAAGGTCTCTTTTTGCTTTAAATAGACCTTAGTCTTTTTCTGTTCTGAAAAAGCTGTGGTTGGTGTCAGACTTTTTAGCATCTGCTGTGGCCATAGCACTGAGTGACAGTATAAGGTATCCGCAGCTGCCAAGAAAAAAGCAAAGGTCCAGCCCTTCTCCCAGGGGGTCAGATGTCAGTTTGAAAGATACTTCCACATCCCTTGTCCTGCAGGAGGAGAGGATGACCCTTTGCTGGAGGGAGTCAGGGTCAAGTGGGAGCTCCGGTGGGAGCTTCAGCATCTGACCTGCCTGGTCTGCCCTTCATCCACCTGGCAGGACTGTCCTTGTGTGCTCCTTGGGGCCACGTGACCCAGATGAGTGCTCCCACCGCCGAGCTGGTCTTCCTGCACAGCGTGCAGACATCTGCTGGGGTCCTTATAAACTCTGCTCACCCTCCAGACAGTGTCTGAGTGAAAATGTTCCTGATCCTCTTAAGGATATTTCTTAAGTGTTTCCCATTCCTTTTTACCCTCTCACCGCTGCTGACCCGGAACCTCCTCCAGAATCGCTTGCTAGCAAGGAGATAGCCCCAGAGTCCCGGACAGAGTAGGGCCTCTGTAAATTTTGTGAATCTGGAAATGGGCCCGGAACCACAGTTTATAAAACACTGTTTTATGAGAAAAGAAGATGGGATGGAGACAGAGACAGACACCCTTGGAACCAATAACACTGTGGTGTGACCACAGGGTTGGACGCCAGGAGGTCATGAGTTCTAATCCTAAATGGATTTCCCAAGACACAGTGGCAAAACTGAATGGAAAAGTGCTAAAGCCAGCCCGTTGGTCATGTTTGCATTCATTTATCCATCAACTGGTCGTTACCTGTGGGCCTGCAGTGTGCTGAAAGAGATACAGGGACAGGCCAGTCTCAGCCAGAGCTGAGGAGCTCCCGGCCTCGTCACAGCGATGGGGCCAGTCCACAAGTAACCACCAGCATGCTGGCGGCAGTAGCCAGTGCCATCAGACAGGGGCAGGTCACTAGTGTGGGCAGGACAAGGGGGAAGCAGTAGCTTCCGTCTGTGGATCAGGGAGGTTCCCTGAAAAAAAGACGGCATTGCAGCTGGGCCTTTAAAAGCTAGGTAGTCATAGACGTTGGAGATGCGTGGAGTATGTGTCCCAGCGTTAGGAACAGCATGGACCGTCATTCAGGCCGAAGGGCGTAGAGAAAGGCTTGGCCTGTAAGGTGCTTGGTGGGAGTGAACGCTCTCCCCAGAAGGACACGGGTTAGGGCCATATCACAAAAGGCTTTGATTTCTAAGCTGACTTTCTGTTCGAAGCAGTAAGCAATTGCTGAAGGGTTTTGACCAACGCTTGCTTTAAGATGATTCATCTGGCAGCAGCTGTGACCTTGGGGAGAGCAATTTGTGTGATGTGGTGGCGGCCTGGCCACCCTCCAGAGAGGTGAATAGTGACAAAGTGGTGAGGAAACGTCGCTGTGACGGGACAGCTGCGTCCAGCTGCAGCGTGGCAGAGATGTCGGTAGCTCGAGAGGACGCAGGGTCGCCGGGAGAGTGTGTGAAGGACAGGACCAGAGTGCTTTTCTGGGCTTCTCGGCCGGGCCTGAGGGCTTTGGGAGGCCCTGGGTGACTGGCATGGGTTCTGCTCCCGGACCAGTGACTATCACTTTAAAAAGCTCTACTAAGCCTTCAGTCACGTGTCTTCAGAAACTTTGGTTACATAACTCGCTCCGAACTGAATTCTGCAGCCTCATGAACTGGAGTCTCACTCCTTCCCTCCCCCGCCTGGCACTCTATTGTCTGCGGGTCAGGGCTAGCTTCTTTCTAACCATTGTTGCGGAACTCCTTAAATATTTGGTCTCACAGGTTCTGAAAGCTGGCAGGCCAGGCTGCTCCCTACAGGTTGTGAGCCCAAACCCTTCCAGAAAAGGGGCCGGCATGTTACCGAGCAGAACAGCTGCACGGTGCGCCGCCTCGTGGGGCCGGGCTCCCAGCGCCCCGGCCAGCAGCTCCCAGCCGCTGTGGTCAGCGACCAGAAGGAGCCCTCATGCACCACATCGCAGCCAAGCTATAATTGTGGCGATGACAACAGATTAAATCCCTGGCTCTCAGCGCTGAGGACGGGGTTTGTCAGGTCACTCACTGTTCCCTGGCTTCTCCCAATTTTCCACAGAGAGAGAGCAAGTTTAGAGTCGGCCGCTGCCGTGCAAGCACTGGCTGGGAGCGCTGGGAGCTCACTGTCTCGCAGTTGGTTCTCTTAGTAGCCACCCGGAACGTCTCCTTTTCTACCCGCTGCCCTCAACGTGTGATTGGAAAGTGCTGGAGCCCCTCAAGATGCCTGTGTTTATTTACACCCCGCTTTGCACAAAGTGGTTAAGACAGCTTGCAGATAAACATGTGATGCAGTGAAATGTTTTTAAAGAATTAGGATATGGGCCAAAAGAAATTATGAGTAGGAGAATTAGGCACAGCCAGGATGAAGGTGAGTTCACAGAGTTCAAATTACAAATAAGATCCTGGAGAGGCAAGTCCCAATTGTGTGTTGTTGTTTTTTTTCCCTGAGTTTCCTAGCAGCCAAAGCAAAGAGGGAAACTTAAAAGGGTGAGAATCATGTCTGTAGAATACAGACTGACCATCATCCCCATCATCTCGAGAAGAGTGGTCCTTGAGCTGAATAAACTCCCCAGAGAAACAATGTGACCTCAGGGCCAGGCCCACGTCAGCTCCCCTGCAGTGACTAGTGCTGCCTTCTGGCAGTGTCCCTTGTGGTAGGCTTGGTGGCAAGGTCCCCATGGGGTAAGGACTCCACTGCAGGCCTGTTTGGGGTTTTCCAGTGCAATTATCACTTCTCCAGGTGTCATTTCTGAGGAAGCTTGTGTCTGAGAGATGCTCTGCCACAACAAACGCCGTCATCAGATGAGTCTACAAGTTCTGTACTGATTCCAGCACAGTGAAAGCTTGAGAAGTCCTATAATTCAAATATCCCAAGCGCGCCCTGGAGGAGCAGCGGTTAGGTCACTCACCTCCGAAGGAGTACAGGCCACATACCTCTGGGTTCACATTCTAGGTCTAGGGGAAAACTACCAGTGTGAACAACTAAATAAAAATCACATAAAGTACTTCTGCCTCCTCTTTCTTCCCGTCTGTCTACTTGCCTTCATTCCTGCCTGTACCTTTCCTTTAAAAGAAAAAGAAACTCCAGCATTTCCCAAACCGATTTAGTCACACAACCTCATTAAAACATTAAAGGACTTACTTGGCACATTGGTAGACATTTATCTAAAACAGGCTTAGCAAAACTCTCTGTAATGGGCCAGATAGATATTTTAAGCAAACAGTCTCTTTCGTGATTACTCAACTCTGCCACTTTTCTTATCGTGTTCTGTATCAAGAAAACATGGTTATATCCCAATAAAGCTTCATTTATGGGTACTGAAATTTGAATTTTATATAATATTAATGTGTCATGTGGCAATAGTCTTCTTTTAATTATTTTTCAACTATTTATAAACACAACAGTCGTTCTTAGCTTGGGTTATTCAGACACAGGTGGCAAGCCCAGCTTGGTCTGTGGGCTGTCGTTTTGCCAGCCCCGATCAAGAATGATGTTTGCGTGGTGTGTCTTTCCAGCGAACTTTCCTGAATAGTGTTCCTCAGAGATGTTTTAATTTAAGCTTTTGTGTTTCTGCTCTAAGAACAGATTTTTAAAAAGTAAAAGTAGTAGAGAATTAGTTTGAATTCTTATAGACTAAGATTTTTCTCAGGAAACAGTCTGTGGGTCCTCTCAAAGACATGTACCAAGTAATCATTGATGCCTTAGCATTTTACTCCATGACTGGCTGAATCAGTTTCAGGCTGTAAATGTGTTAGTGGGCACTATCATTCATTCATAGAAAAAACAGTCTCAAGGTATCCAGAGACATTTCCTTTTAAGAAAACATTACTTTTCAGTCAACTCTCCAAGTAAACTAGTGAATTGTGCCCACCCCACCCCCAGGCTAACAGAGTGTTCTTTTTGATTTTTACTAGAAGGGCATTGTTTCAACTTCTTCTGAGGTCATGTTGATGACAGAAGGAGGGCTAAAACATTCCCACCACCAGCTGTAATGTCCCAGCTCAAGTCTACCAAGTACTCAGTGTATAGAAAGCATTTTGCTGCTTTTATGGGAGATACAAAAAGGAATAAGAAGCAGACGGTTCCAAGTTGAAGAGCCCATGCTGTCTCTTCCTGTGAGCATGTCCATTCATTCAACAAACACTCGCGAGATGCAGCCTCTCTCCAGGGGAGCACTGGGACACGCCTTCAGGGCATCAGTGTTTCTCTTGTCCCTTGGCACAGCCACAAACACACCCTTGTTTGTTTACATGGTGGTTTAGAATCTATTTCATCTCCTAAGCCCTCAACTCTCCTGCTCCCTGCTGTCTGTGTGCCTCTTCTTGTTTAGTGAGAAGAGCAGCTCTCCTGCAGAACCACTCTTTCTGGGGCTGCCTGGTAACCTCTTGCTCCTCTACCCAACTGGCCCCACCTTTCCCCACCCTCTGAGTATGAGCCAATGAGTTCCTAGTTTTACCAGGTACATCATTTTAAAACTATTGATTATGTTAAGCAATTTCAGTTCGTAAGATTGCTCAACATCCTTCTAAGCTGTTTAAAAACAAGACATCCCAATGCATGTGGAGGTCTAATTGGCTTTATTCAGTGGTGGTGAATTGGGCAGCATCCCATCTAGCAAGACAAAGGCACCACAGTTGTACAAAGGAAAGTTTTCAGTGTCAGAGTGTGGGGCAGGTGATTAACCAAAGAAAATACAGATTATTTTAGGCAAAGCCCCTTTCTCTTAGGGGAAGGCAGGAGTGTCTTTTGCAGGTTCCCTCACTTGGGCTGACTAGGAAATCCAGATTGATTGGTTTAAAATTCCACTTTAGAAGAGACAAATTGCGATTACGTTAGGTATTGAGTCTCAGTGGGGGCCATAAATGACTTGATTTGGGGACTGTTTCATTTTTAAGAAAGCAATATTATGAAACTGTGGACAATTGTTTTTTGATTGGGGGAAATTGTCTACAGTGCTCATTTTTTTTCATTTATAGAAGTAATATTTCATTCTGAAATTTTTGAAAAATATGGAAAGCTCTGAATCCATAATTACGGTACCCTTTGGTCAACTTGATTAGTAATTATCACATTTTTTGCATTCCTTGATTCCAAAATCACATTTAGATGTTTTAATTTTTAAATTGATAAGCAGTACAATTGACCTTCATTCGTTGTACAGTTAAATGAATTGTAAGACATGTATAGACTCGCATAACACCACTACAATCGAGACACAAAAGTGCATTGTTCCCGCAGAACAAGCCTCCGTTGATAGCCACACCTTCCCCCTTTGCCAGCCTCTGGCAGCCACTGCAGTCTGTTACATAATCCTGTCTTTTTGAGAACGTGTAAATGCAGTCATGCATTATATAAGTTTTTGAGAGTGGCTTCTTTCTCTTAGCATAATACTGTTGAGATTCATCCAAGTTATTTTGTGTATGAATTAATTTGTTCCTTTTTGTTGGTAAGTGGTATTTCATAATTTGGTTATAAATTTGTCCATTTACGCTTTCAGTTTTTTTTGAACATTGATAGTTCTGAAATACATTAAAATTAATGTCTATGTTTAATGTGGTAGGGTTTTTTGTTTTCCCAGAAAGCTATTCTTTTTTAATTTGGCATGTCTTTTTTTATCAGTCCATATAAATATATACACACACACACACACACACACACACACACACACACACACACATATGTATGTGCAGAACATAGAGAATTTTCTGTCCTGTGTTTATTTGCAAATTGTTTTTTCATTTATAAGAGCTTTCTTCCCTTTAAAAAATTCCCCTTCTTCTTGAAAACTGAACCATTACAAACATATGTTAATATATCAGTAGGTAATATATTTATTTTATTTTTTATTGTAATGAAAACAGACAACAGAGACATATACACATGCATATGTGAACACATGCACATACAAAAAGGGGAGGAGGAATTAAATAAAAAGAAAAGAAAATAATAGGCAAATTCCCTTCACCATATAAATCTAGCCCCCAGCTCCTCCCTCCCCTCTAGTAACCTCAGCCTTGCTGTCAGTCCAAAAGTTTAATTTTATCAGTTTATTTCATTGTTTTTCCATATTCCAAATATAGGTAAGATCATCCAATAATTGTCTTTCTCTCTTTGACTCACCTCACTTAGTGATATGCCTTCGAATTATCTCAATATTGCCACAAATGGTAAAATTTCACCTTTCTATGGCTGCCTAATATTGCATCGCGCGCGCGTGTGTGTGTGTGTGTGTGTGTGTGTGTGTGTGTGTATCAGATCTTCCTTATACATTCATATACCAGTGGGCAGTCAGGCTGGTCCACATCATGTTGTAAATATGCTTCAGTTAACACAGGGCTGCACGCATCTCTTCAGTACTTTCATGTTCTTTGGGCGGATCCCATCCAGAAGTGGGATTACTGGATCGTATGATAATTATATTTTTAATTTCTGAGAAATCGCCAGACTGTTTCCAAAGCGTCTGCACCAGCCTGCACTCCCTCCAGTGAATTGTGCAGGAGGGCGCCTTTCTCTCGACACCCTCAGCAACACTTGTGTTTTGTCATTCGCTGTAGGCTGTTCTCACTGGTGTAAAGTAATCTTCTCGTGGTGTTAACTTGCAAGTCTAACAATGAGTGATGAAGAAACAGTGTGTCTCGTTCCTGCTGGCCGTCTGTGTATCCTCGCTAGAGAGGCGTCTATTGAAATCTTGCTGTTTGATTGGATTATTTGCTTTCAGAAAGCTGCTGTGGAGTGGATGCTGCCTCTTAGAGTCAGTGCTATCTCGGAGTCAGGCAGTGTGCTGGTGAGAGGACCTGTGTGCAGTATCTGAGGGGACTTCCGGGGACTGTTAGGAATGAGGGAGGCGCGCAGTACCGGGCCCGTAGAGGAAGACCCCGGGATCTCCGCAGGCTGGTGCCCAGCGCAGCTCGGCCGCCTCCTGGGGGCTTTGTGAGAGTTTTGAGCAGAGGAGCAACCAAGGAAAGAAGTCTTGAAGAATAAAGCCCGTCGAATCCTGGTGAGCACGATGTCCCCTGTATCAGTACTGGGTCAGGGGATGAGGAATGGCAGCCATGGCACTGGTGGTACTTGAGAAAATGGAGAACAACTTGGAGTTTGGTGGAAGCAGGGAGTCTGACTAGAGGCCTGCTTGCAGGGGCAGGGGCATAGTTCCTGCTGGACACCCAGTCCTCAGGCCAGCGTCTGGGAGGAAAGGGCAGAGGCCTGGAGAACTGAGGACAGACTCTTTAGGCAGGAAGGGGTCGGGGTGGGGTGTTAGTGGGGAAACTAGAGCAAAATGTGGATACCCCAAGGCTTCAGACTCAGAACGAGATGTTCAGACAGATACCTTGTGAGGATGAAAGAACATGGGGTGTATCTGATGATAGGAGCTGGGTGACTTCTACGCTGATTCCATGGAAACAAATGTGATTAGGGCTATTTCCAGGTGGAATTGTGTTATGACCAACTGCATGGCCCAGAGTTTTTTGGGAATTGTATTCTTGGGTCCCATCCCTATGTCACAAATCAGGTGATTCGGTTTTTGGTAGGCTCCATTTTTGTGAGGTAGGACAAGATGTAATAAATCATTGGTCCTTGAAGGACAGGTTCTTATCAGCCTCTGAGGAAGAGGAAGGCAAATGTAAGAACTGACCCGTGTCAAGTCATTGACCAAAGGGGCTTGCCCCTCCTCTGGTCAGATGACTTCTCTTGGGGAGCCTGATTCTTGGAAGCTGTCTTACTTTTACCTGCTCACAACTCTATTGTTTATTTTTTAATTTAATGTCTCTTGAGATAACTTTGCTTTGCAAAATAATATAAACCCATATTCACTACTGTTCTTGCTCAGGATCAAGGAAAAGTAGGTGTCAGTTCGCAGAAAGGCAGGGAGAGAATCAGAGACAGTGAGGCGCCACCTTACTCCGCCTTCTGTCTCTCCCCCACCTCCATTTTACTGAAAGCCCCTTCTCCGATATGGCAGACATCACTCTTCAGGTTCTCACAGAGCACATTTGCGGAAGAACTGTTCTTTAAAGCTGTGCCACGGTGGGGCAGTGTCCATTGTTAGTGACACTTCTGATGACCTCTTCCATCTTTCCTAGGAGAGACTGTGTCTTTACCATTGACCCATCAGCTGCCCGGGACCTGGACGATGCCCTCTCCTGCAAGCCACTCGCTGACGGTAGGACGGTGATGCCTCTGCTCTTCTGGGGAGCTGGCAGTCTGCACCCCTGGGTGGTGGGCCTGGCTGCCTTGTAATGTGCACGGCTGTATGTGCTTTGTTCCTGAGCTTGCCACAGGCCCCAGACCCACAGCAGGTTGTGACCTAAAGACTGTGCTCTTGTGACTGGTGAGGGTGAGGATAAGAAATGTCCTCCCACCAGGACCCTTTTGGGGCCTCAAAAGAGGCAGCAGCAAGGGAAGAACTCGTTCCAGGCCTTGGCCCTTCAGGAAGTTCCATTTGGGGTGTCAGGCATTAGAAAACTCCAAAGTGTTCTATTCTGGGGGTCACGGGGTCCTCTACCTGACCATCATGACGACTGGGGTGACTCGGGGCACTCGTCGAAGGCATGCTCAGCAGGGCCTAGTAGGAACACCCGCTCTGGGCCTGAGTGGAGAGACCACACTCTTCTGAGAGGGTTTCTTCTTAGCCAGCAGCGAACAGAGGCAGCTGCGAGGGCTCTTTACACTCTGGTTTGGATGGAGCTAGCAAGAGAAAGTGGGCTTGAGGCCAGCAGCCTTGGAAAACTGCAGAAGGGGGCCGAGAAAGAGCAAACCCGATCAGGCCCCTTCTAATGACCCTCTCCCCACATCTGCTGCTTAGAGCCTTTAGCCCCCCTCTCACCCCTTTCTAGGCTGGGACCTGGGGACCAGCGGCTTGTTCGTGATAGGCAGCCCCCTGGTGACTGCAATCTGCAGCAAGGTGCGATGGCCCAGTGGCCCAGTCTCTTCAAACATTGCAGGGGCGTCGGCACCACTGCTAATGCTCCATAGGCTCAGCCCGCAGTCTCTCTATTATAATAGCAGCAAAGCTTGGGTTTTTATCGTCCTTTAGTGAGAGTTCTCCTTAAAACAGTGAGCGAGATTACTAAGGATTTTCAAGTGAAGAGAATCGGAAGGAAGATAAAGCATGAAGAAATTTCATTTTATTTATTTTTTTAAGAAGCACATTTTTAATTTATTTATTTAGTTGTTCATCTTGGTTGTTTCCCCCTAATCCCAGGACACAAACCCTGAACCTTGGGATGGATGTGGACTGTGCCCAAACACTACTCCACCAGGGCTCCTTTCCTGTGGAAATTTTAGAGAAATTCTATTTTTAATATTGAAAATCAGAGCAACCTACCTGAAAAGACCGCACTGAGTTGTTTCTTAGGTTCTGAGCCATCTCTGCCATGACTCCGTTGGCCCCACGGCCCCGACTGGCAGCATGGCAGGAAGCCCGGTGACAGTGGTCTCTCTTCCTGCATTTCCCTTCTCCCAGGCTCATCGTCTGCTCGTTTATAATCTGCTGCTTGAAGACAGTCGCTTCCTCTCTCGTGTCCACTGGTGGGTTGTCCATGGCAGAAGGGCAAGTCCAATGCCCGTAACTCCATCGGCTGCTCCGAATGGATGTCCCCCTTGCGGGCACACCAGGGAGCAGGCCCGGGTCAGGCCACACTCGCTCTGCACACTACGTTGTTTCGTGTCCAGGGGACCAGCTCACCCCAGAGCTTTCATGTCAGAAATGGGAGGAGACAGGGCAGGAAAGGTAGATTGAGGTAGATTGTACATGGCTATAAATGTCCTACCAGAGAATGTTCATTTGCCAGATGATTATTTTCAATGTATCATTCAGGGAGAGCCATCAAAATAAGAAGCATAACTGACAAGATGACGGGAGAGATGGGCGAGTAGAGGCAGAGGGACGTTGTGACAGCTTGGGGAGAGGGGTAAAAACTGGCCTGGAGACGGTAGCAGTTTCGGGGGCGGGACAGGTGTGAAAACGAGGTACAACACGAATTAGCAGAGGCGAGCTCTGCTGACTGGGGTGTCGTCCATGAAAGCCCAAGGACGGGGTTTACAACCCAGGGCTGGGGAGCAACCAAAATGACCAAATCAATAAAAATAAAATTCTTCTCTTCCTATCTCTTCCTTCTTTCTTGTCTGCCTACCTGTCTTCATTCTTTTTTAAAAATATAAGAAGAATCAGTGGAGATGGATTTTGGAACTGAGGGAGAGGAATCCAGGATGAGGCGAAAGGCAAACCCTGGTGCAGTAGCGGTTAGGTCCATCTCCTCCAGCTGGGTGCCGTCCACAGACATCCCAAGGGCCTGGGTTTGCATCCCGGGACCCGGGGAAGAACCAGGATGAACAACTAAATAAAATGCTTCTTCCACCTCTCTCTTCCTGCCTGCCCACTCACCTTCATTCCTGCCTGTGCCTTTCCTTACCAAAAAAGAAGGGAAGGTGGGCAGAGGTTCAGCCTGGATGAAGAGGAGGTAGAACTCCAAGTTAGAAACTGGAAGATCAGGAGGGCAGCCTGGCTTGGGAGAGAGGATGTCGAACTGGAGCTGTCTGTCTGATACCGTGTGTCTGTTTAAGGTGCAAGGCCCTCTCGGAGGTGATGGGGTGCAGATAAGCTTAGTCCTGCACAGCACGACACTATATGGAAAGACGCGGGTGACGCCCCAGAGTGCAAGCGATGATGGTCTCAGGAGGATGGATCAGATGTGATTTTTGGCTTTTCTCTAACTTCCAAGTTTTTATAGTGTAGTAATAATAGTTTCATAATGAAAGGAATTGCAGTGACAAAAATTAGGCAGTGCCAGCAGTGACACATGGCCCTGGAGTGCAGGGCAGCGGTCCAGCAGCCCCTCCGTCAGGCAGTTGCTCTGTGTGGCAGAGCAGCGGAACAGGGCATGGCAGGGGAGTCAGAGGAGAGCCTGTGAGGGTCATTCAAGCGCTTCAGGATGACACCTGTACAGTTGGCCTCGGTGACAGCAGTTTTTGCCGAGGCCTGAGGCGGGACGAGGAGTGCAAGTCCGTTCCAGTCCTGATTGGGATGAGGTTGGCTAAGTTCAGGTCCCATCAGTTACCAGTTCATGTCGATTCTTGCTTAGAGGAAAACATGTTTAAAGTTTCAAAAAGCCAGTCATGTTTTGGGGGCCTATTTACATCAACTATCAGCATTTTTATTTAAAGAAAATATGAAAGTCAGACTTTCCCTGGGTCCCATTAAAGTAATCTGAATGACTAGTCCGTGAAAATAAAACTTGCAGAAGGATTAAGTTATCCGGTCCTCACTCTCCCTTTCTAGAGTTCGTGTGTAGCCAGGACTTGGGAGAGTCACTCCTGCCGGGTGAGACAACAGCATTAGTGTGCAGATAATTCTGCAGAGGCACAGCGATATCCGCCCCATCCCACAGGTCATGATTGGGCCGGAAGACTGAGGAGGGGGTGCCCCGACTCCCCAGGAGCCCCAGCTTTGGAAGAGATTCTACCAATCACACTCCACTGCGTGAAACACTCCCAGGAGCATTACCCAGCTCGCTAAACTTCACGTGGAATCTTTCACGTCTGCTCGAGAAAATATTTAATGACTGAAGAAGGTTGGAGTTAGCGTGATAACCCAGCATCGAAAGGCAGTGAATCACACTCGTCAGTGTTTTATTACTGTACCGCCCATTTCCAGCACAGCTCATGGTTGAGCTCACTGCTCAAGTGGACAGATGCCACAGTCGTCACATCATGCTCTGTTTTTCAGATCACCGCCGTGCCCCACTTAGTGAAAATCCAGATTGCGTTTTAACTCTCTACCTTGTAGGCAGCCTATTCAGCCTCAAGACTGCTTGGCTATTAGGAAATCCTTCCCTGTAATGACCTGAAATACTACTGCATTCCTGTAATTTTCCACCTACTGGTCTCAGTTGTGTGCCTGGGGCCTCACAGAGTAAGTCTTGCCTTTCATGTGACAACCCCTCAAAAACTAAAAGCTGTCATGTATCTGAGTCACAGCTTCTTAGCTAAGCATCCTATATATTCTTCCATGCTCTGTAGGTGGTGACTTGTGACCCTAGTTCCCATGTTCTGGGGTTCCTTCTGCCTCTCTCAGGTCTGAGGTATGTGGCTGCCTGTGTCTAGATGTCTCCTCTCTGTCAGGCTGTGTGACTCTCACAGCCAAGGGCTCCTTGTTGGGCAGAACTGTATCCCGAGTCCAGTTCTGTTCAATTAAATTAACACTTGCCTTGCTCTGTGCTCCAGTCTTTGAGAGGAAACCGTTAGCCAGATGAGTCAGGACCTCGACTCCGCTGCTGTTGACTCATGTCCTCCAGGAAGCTTACATTCCGCACTTCTCCAGCCGCTTCTCCAGTCTCTGCTCTCGTGAGCGTGTGGCCACTGAGCGTGGCAGGGGGATCCGAGCCAGGCCTTGCAAATGCAGGAGTGGGCGCGGGGGTGGGAAGGGCCGCTCGTGAGTCTGGGGTTTCTTTCTGGCGTGATGAAACATTCTGGAATTAGGTAGCTGAGAGCCGTGTAACTTTCTGAACATACTGAAAACCACTGGAGGGCAATGAGCGAGTGGGTGAATGAATAAGAGTAAATAAACAAACAAATCCACTCATCCTTGAGGCTTTCTGGAAACTGGAACTTACACCTTAGCCACAACTTAGCCGAAGTCTGGATGGAAGGCCCGGGATGGATCCCCACGGTCACAACCCTCTTGTCAGTCTCCTCCTTGCTGCTGTCCTCTCTGAACCATGTAGTACCCACCCCAGGAACACACCTCTCTCAGCCACCTGCCATAGCCCATCCTCACAGAGCGTAGCCCTCAGATCTGGAGAGAGAAGGCTCTGTCCCACTGCCCCGCTGCAAGAAGATGCTCAGAGAAACGCCATCATCCAGCCCGGGGACCCCAGACACGCAGATGACCCGCCCTGCTCCTGCCTTCTGGTTGCCTGGCGTTCCCTGTCCTGGGGGTGGACTCGGGAGCCCTGGCCATGCTCACTGGCAGAGGAGTGAGAGGCTAGGAGATTTCACAGAATTCCTAACCTCTAGAACGTCCCCTTGTTTTCAGCTTTGTCTTCTGCTCATTTTCTTGTTGTACTGATGGTCTTTGGAGGCGGTGAGGAAGTAGGAGCCAGGACCTTGGGGCTCTGTTTTGCAGATGGAGAGCGGAGAACCTGAGGGATAGGATAGCATGGGTGACAGCAGCTTCGGAGAGAAAAGAGCTGAGATGGTGCCTTCGGATCTGCAAAAGAGCATGGGCATCCTGGAGCTTCTGAGAGAAAGCTCCTGCGGATCCCGAGAGCGGCCAGACCTCCCCCGGCGCTCTGCTCTCACCTCTGGAAGCTCTGTCCACATTCCTTCACCCCCGCCCTCTGTGCCCTGTGTTCTCACTGCTCCCACTGCCTTCCCACCCACCCAGGCGCCTCGAGCGTAGTCGTCTGGACCAGCTGCTGCTCTCTGGCCTGCCCTTTACTCCCGTTCCTTTGGCCACATCGTGTCAGAAGACCGGTGACCGTCCCCACCCCAGTTACCCAGGCACCTGTGCAGCCTTGGCTTTCTGTCTGCTCTTCGTGCTTGGAAGTCTCTCTTCCTGGGACTTGGCCGCCTGCTCTCGGTTCTGATTGTTGGCCTGCTTTTCTCCATTTGCCGATTTTAACTGTGCTTTCTCGCCCGCCGCGGGTGGGGTCTGCAGCCTTTGTCCCTGCGGTCCCTTCACCTGCACTGCTCTTTCCTGGAGGCCCACCGGGCTGACTCCTGATGTGTCTGCAGGAGACCTGCCTCTAATTCATCCCCTTGACTTCCACTTGGGTTCCTAGCCTTGTTTCTTCGCTGTCTTCCGCCCACCGCTCTGAAGTGAGGGTCATGGAATCTGCCCGGGGAGTCTTCGCTGGTATTTGCAGACCCCCAGGAGGTGGGGTTCCGAGACAGAGGGACGCGTGTGTGCCGAGTCCCCGGATGGCAGCAGTGTGGCGTTTGGGAGGGATCTACACAGAGCCTGGGCTCTCTGGAGCCTGAGGTCAAGGGCGGTGGAAGTGGTGGAGGAAGCAGGGATGAGCTTTTGGATTCCAGGGTAGGCCCTGCCAGAAGTTCAGTTTATGAAGGTGGCCGCGTTTGACTTGGAGAGCAAGCCATTCACTCGAGATACGATTTGAGGACCAGCTTTGTGCTTCATGCTGGATCACAGTGGTGGGAAATGCTCTGCAAGCGTCCTGTCATCCCCATTAAATGTCAGGCAGCAGTGGTCAACTGCTTGCCGGCACCACCCAGAGTGCAAACGGGACTTGGGGGTAGGGAGACAGAAGTGGTTTTAACATGTTTCTATGTTGAGAGAGAAGAGACATTGGAAGAGGAGATATTGAAAATCAAGGAGTGTCAGGAGTGGATGTTTCACACGGTCTTGAGGAAGGTGGGGGTGATTCAGAGCAGCAGAAAGCAGGCCATGTGGAGGGCGGACACCACTTCCTTGAGACGGGAGGGTGCAGGCCTGGCGGCTGCTGAGGGTCCAGACCAGATCTCTGCAGCTGTGAGCAGAGCAGACCGCCTGCCGAGGGCAGAGGGGAGGGCATGGCTGGGGCAGGGAACAGGCCGGGAGCCCATCATACAGCTGCTTTGCCAAACGCTTTAGGTACGTAGGGCTCGATGCTGTCCTCCACTTCCTGAGTGTGGCGCCCAGGCTGCAGTGACCCAATTTAGGAGTTGGAGGGAGGGGAGAGCCTGGCAGGTGCATGGTGAAGGTCCTGGGACCTTGCTTCCTCCCCTCTGGACCTGTTTCTTCTCTGTCGCTTCTGTTGTCTTTAGCGAGGCAACACCTGCCTCCAAATCGACCGGTGGTGTTTGTGTTTTTCTGCTACGTTTTCTGTGTGATTCTGCTGGAATCGCATTTTAGTCCTTTGTCTCCGAACTATTGTCATGACCCTTTTAGTAATTTCTCTCCCCTATCCCAGTCCTCCTGCCACTTTGCTACCTGATTTTCTTTTCCTCTGTGTCATATAGGCCCAGAGCATGCCACTTTTCCACCTGAATATCTTCTTGTACCTATGGTTGGGTCCCTATTTTTTTAGCCATTTTTTTATCAAAGCCCTTTAAAATCAGTTCTCATCCTCCTCGCCATCCATTTCCCCAATGTACACACACACACACACACACACACACACACACACACACACACACACCATGGCCTCTGGCCACTCCAGGCTCTGCATAGTCCCAAGCCCTGTCCTGCACCTACGCCTGCTTGCCCTCTGCCATCTGTGTTGAACCACTGGTCTCACCGTCTGCCTCTGGATCGGGATGAAATCCTGTTCGGGAGCAACATAAAACCTGTGCAGAGCCTTCTTTTTCCTCCTGGCAGAATGAACTGTTCCTACCCTCTCAGTACATTTTCTTCTCTCCGCTAATGCAACAATAAACACCGTTACTTTCAGACTTAATTCCCCTTTGCTATTTCCTAAGTGCAGTGCAGGGCATTCCTTGGGCATCTCTAGATCCTGAGTGTAACGCATAGTGCCCTGCATTTAAAGACCCTCTGGGCACTCCCCGCTGGGGTCATGGTTGGGTCTGCTGCCTCCAGCCAAGCACAGTCCACATCATGCCAAGAACCTGGGTTCTCGTCCTAGGGTCAAAGGAAACAACCAATATCAACAACTAAGTAAAATGCTTCTTCCTTCTCTCTTTCTACTTGCCTGCCCACTCCCCTCCATTTTGCTTGTAACTTTTCTTTAAAAATAAAACATTCATTCTAGTCACTAGACATCCTCTTGTATATGGCTAGTGTTTCACCCCTTTTTCTCTTTCTTGCCTTGCGTTTTACTTCCAGGGTGCTTCTCCTCTTAAGTGTGGGAGTGCCTGTGGGTTTTATATGCATAGGAACCTACTCCACATGTTCTCCGAAAACACGTCTGTTTCTTGGGAGTGGGTGTAGTTTTCATCCCTCACAGTCCAGTCTGTCAGCCCTTTTCATCGCGTCTCATGACCCCAAGAGATACCAGAATTACCTCCCGTGTTTATGATGCCTGTGCCTCCAGTCCTGTGAGCCTCGCTTATTTTCTTGCATGACCTTTACTGCTTCTCCCTTTCATACCTACAGCTTCCCCAGCCCTGAGTTCATGGCTGTACTTTGTTATTTTCTCCTCCTCCCTCCATTTCCAAATTCAACGAGTCTAATTTTCTGATAAAATTAACTTCTAATTGAACCTCCACATAGAAGTAAAAACAAACAAAAGTAATGGTTTGTGATGCAAAAGCCAGAATGTTTTTCTCTTTAATGATACTGTTAAACAGGCTTACGAATTAAGGAAAGCCTGTTAAGGAACCAGGTACTCTGCAGTAGGGGAACCCATCCATCCACTTGGGGAAATAGAAATTGCTGTCACAGAAATCCAAGTATTTCTTTGGTAACAGAAAGGTCTTGATGATATGTTGAGACATGGGAAATCAAAAAGAGTTCATTTTTAATATCCCTCTATTTGCACTGTTTGTAGGTTAGGTTGATATATGGGGGTAATGCCAAAATCATAACAGAATTTCAATCAGATGACTGGGAATATAAATCAACTTTAAATGGTTGTCTGTAGAATGTCCTCTTCCCTAGAGATCTATAAAATATCAAGCAAAATCTGCTATTTTATTTTGCTTAAGGTTGAAATAGATCAGTCATTTTAATCTCTTTAGGATCACAAATCTCTTTGAGAATCTCATAAAAGGTATGGACTCTGTCCTTAGGAAAATGAACAAATATATATAACGTATATATATGCGTATATATATATGATTCACAGGAGTTCAAGACCAGGCAGAGTACACCCCACCTAGGGGATAACCCGAGAAAATCACAGGAAGACACAGGCAGCAAGGACATAGCCTCTGTTGTACTCACAGCAGGAACTCCTGGCTTGTTTCTGCCTCCAATTGGTGGTGATTAGGAAAGTTATCACAGACCCACAGGAAGAAATGGGCCTCCTGGAGAGTCACTCCAAAAGCAGCAAAGAACCCATCCCGTGGGACAGGGACACGGAGGCAAGGGACATGTTCTTGGTGCAGGGCAGAAAGAGAACCAGCATCCTGGGGTCTCAGCCTGTGCAGTGAAATTACACTGGGCGACGCCATAGCCAGAAGGCAGCTAAGGGAATTCCCCACCCGCGACCCCTCCCACCACCATGTAGCACAAGGGTCTCAGGATCTTCCCACCAGATACACTGCCTTCAGGATTACAGTAAGAAGTTAGTCTCCTAGAAGGGGTGAACCCTCAACATTACCCTCTAGCGCCACCCACTGGGTGGAGACGGAACAGCAGCCTGGTTGCCACTTGTGGGCCAGTAGCGAGGTGATTACCCTACACAGTGCCATTGTTGTAGGGAAACCAAATCACAGAAATATGAACACAACGGCAAGCAGAGCAAAGGCACAGAGAAATATATGTGAAATGATGGATTCACTCAGCAACCCAGGGGAAAATCTGAATATAGCAGATGTACATAAACTACCTGAGGACAAATTTAGGGTAACAGTAATAAACACACAAAGAATATTATGTACATGATAATAATAGATCTAATTTGGGAGGAATGATAAGAGTTAAAGTTTTTTTCTTACTTGGGAAGATAAATTTATTGATAAAATTAAAAATTTATGAAGTACAGGTAAATTTTCTAACCATTAAAATAGGAGATTCATAATTTATTCCATTGCAGTCTGAGAGAGAAAATATTGTTTCATTCCTTCTCTATGCATTAAAACTTTTTAATGATTCCTCACATGGTTCTTCCTGGTGGATGTTACCTGTGTACTTGAAAAGGATGGATTCTGTGTTGTTAGGTTTAGTGTTTCATAAATGTTAGTGAGGACAAGTTGGTTGATAGTGTTGGCTAAGGCTTCTATGCTTTATTGATTTTCTACTGCATGGTGCATTACTGAGAGAGGAATATTGAAATTTCCATCAATGTAGGTTTCATCTACTTCCTTTTAGTTCTGTCAATTTTTCCTACATTTGCTTTGAAGCTCTGTCATTATGTACACATTTATGACTTTACATTTCCTCATAAATTGTCCTTTTAATCACCATGAATATTCTTCTTTTTCTCTAGTATCTGGTTTGATTGATACTAATATATAACTCCAGCTCTCTTATGCTTGTTGTTGCATTATGTATATTTTTCTACCCTTTTTTGGTAAAATGCATTGTATTTTGTGGGGAAGTGTGGATAAGGGAGGCCATCGTGCTCGGTTTTATCTATCGCTACACTTTTTTTATTTTAAGGAAAGATGTAGGCAGGAATGAAGGTGAGCAGGCAGGCAGGCAGGGAGAGAGAGGGGGAAGAATCATCTTTATTTTACTTTTATTTAGTTGTGCACATAGATCATTTCTCCCTGGATCCAGACTGGAACCCAGCGATGTGTGATCTGCACTCCTTCAGAGGAGACTGACCCAGCCACTGCTCCACTAGGACGTGCCTTCATCTCTCCACTTTAACCTGCTTATATTTAAAGCTAGTTTATTCTGTTTGTCTGATCTGCTTCAGCCTTTCAATTTGGTATTTTAAATTATTTACATTTAGCTTAATTGTAGTCATAGTTGGGTTTAAGTGTATTACCTTGTTTTCTGTTTACTTCATCAGTTTTCCTGCTTTTTCAGCTTTCTTTTGAAATGAGGTTTCTGTTTGTTTGTTTGTTTGTTACAGGCATTTCAATTTATCTCCTCCATTTGCTTATTGACTGTACCTCTTAGTTTTATTTCTTACATGGCTGCTCTGGACCCAGGGTTTCCCAACCTTGGCACTGCTGATACTTTGGGGCAGGGTTTATTAGGAGGGGACTGTCCTGTGGATTTCAGGATATTGAGCAGCACCCCAGCCCCTGCTCACCAGACACCAGTAGCACCTCCCCAACCCAGGGTATCACAACCAGAATGTCCCCCAACTCTGCCAGATGTTCCTGGAAGTCAAAACCATCCCGAGTCAAGTACCGCTGTCCTTGATCCAGTGCGGCATGCATGCTGCTCCTCTTTAGCTGTCGTGGTCTGCCTTCACGTCATAGCGTGCCACTTAACGACTGGTACAAGGACCTGAAAACAGTATGCGCTCATTTCTCCCTCGCATTTTGGTGGTGGTGTCGTCATACATTTGTTTCTGCATAAATTAAAAATCCTGTAAAATGTTGCTGGTATTAAGAGATCTGGGAAATCCTCAGGTATTTGGAGATTTATCAGTGTTTTAAGTGACCGGAGAGTCAAAGAAGAAATCACAAGAGTTACTGGCAAAATGTTTGAATTGAATGATAATGAAATATGTATCAAAACCATGATTAAATATAAAAGTTAATGAATACTTATAGGAAAATTTATAGCTTTAAGTGCTTATATTAGAAAAAGAATTAAAAATTGAGCCTGTGAAGATTGATTTCATAAATGTTTGGAGAGAAGAGGAAGATAGCAAATGACTTGCTCTATGAACATACCCTGTGGATACAAGAGCTGAACCCCAAGTGGAAGTTTCAGTTATAACTGTAGTAATAGAAGCCCACTTTACTCTCCCCCAAAATGTACAAGCCAACCAACCTCTGCTATGCCTTCTATGCATGTCATAGTGAAAAACAAAATTCTTTTACTTGAATAACAAAAGTTCCTGTTTCCACTTTTGGCCTGGCAAAATAGAAATCTTCAAAAGTAGACATAAAATATCAAACAGAGATATTATATCTCATTCTCCTTTTCTTTCCTCCTCTCTCTCCCATGCTATTTAATATTCAACTTCTGAATTTTTATATTTCATATAATACAGCATTTATTGATCGTGTTCATATCCCATGAAATTTCAAATATCTTTTAAATAATATTACAAATACACTACATAATTTCCAAACTAGTAGAGAGAGGCTAATGGAATAAGAAAAACAAAAAATCCAAAAGGAGACTGACAAGAGGAAGAATACATAGAAAGAAAAATGCAGGACAAGTAAAAAGAACATATTATTATGTCCCCACACAATGAATTAGCACATTAAATTGAACTCTGTAGTTAAAAGTTAGATGGCATAAATCTATCTATATGCTGTTTATGCACTTAAAACATGAAGAAAGATTACTTTCAAAAAGGTGGAGAAATCTATGCCTATGCAAAAGAAAGTTAGGATATTTTATAGATGCACATTGTTCTCAAGCACACAGAAAATATTTATAGAACTTGACTTACATGGCGTACACCCTTGTGCTCGGGTGGATGAGACAGCTGGGGTGTGGACCATGTCAAGTCCAAGGACTGATTCGGGGCAGGGCCGTAGCGGGGAACCAAAATAAAAAACAAATAAAAATGTTTCTTTCTCTCTTAAAATTGACTTCTGTCAAGCCATTAAGCATTATCCAAAAAACTCATTAGCATCATACAGATCATATTCTTGGATCAGAGTGCAATTAAAGGAGAAATCATTGTAGAAACATTTTCATTAAGAAAAATTCAGTACATTTATAAATTTTGAATACCTCCTGTTCTCATCTTCTTAGACCAGTGACCAGATGAATAGCAGAAATCAAAATATACCTGATAAGATGCTTCCTAGTAATACTTGAAGGTTGAGCAAGTTACCTGCCTCCTCCTGGATGAACTGACCTCTGTCCTCACCTTCACACAGAATACCAGATGCTCCTTTCCATAGCACTTTGGGTTTCTCCCCCAGCTCCATTCTGCACACCATCTGGGAGCCGCCTAATTCTGAGTGCGTCCCCCCGATGACCAGCAGGCTGCGCACTGGACAGCCAAGGATTGCTTGACAGCCTTTACAAAACCTCTCTGATCAGGAAGCGCACCCCCTGATGTCAGCAGTAGAGCGGGATCCCCAGATGGGGCAGCGAGATGGACACACGGCTCTTCTCCCAGGGACACCCACTTTATCCTTACTAATCACCACCCCTCTACTCACTGGCTTTAGGAACTGACAGAATTCGTTACCACTTCTGTCTCCATAGTCCTGTGCTTAGTACCTAAGCACAGCTGAAACTAGACCATAAGTTTTAGAAGTTTACTAAGGGTTAGAAGATAGCAAAAGGCAGATCAACGGAGAGTTACAGCAAATCATCAAGAAGTGACTTCCCCACATGCCCTGATCCTGACCTACGTCCTGACCCCACCGGTCCCCCACACTGGGTGTCACTGTGCACTGCACCTCAGCACCTGCCCTTCCGAAGTCTAGTCCTAGAGGCTCCAGGAAGAGACCTTGGGCCTCCTCGCATTTTGCCCCCCATCTGAGGACTTGGCCATCCCAGGAAGCAGAACGTTGGGGAAAATCGTTCCCTTTAGGGAAGTACCCATGTCTTACTCTGCGAGCCCCAACAGAATTGTCTTGTCAGTGCAGCACAGTGGCTGCGTGCTTGCTGCGCTCTGACGTGGGCCACTGGTCATTGGTTGTCCGCCTAGGACACCTGGTTTTCTCCTGCAGTACACGCAGCACCCACCCCTGAGACATCGTTGTGCTCTGCACCTTGCCTGACCTGCAGTCCTTTACTCTAGCTGGACCCCAGCTCAGACCCCGAGCCCTGCAAACCCCCATTGACAAGGGTGGGAAGATGGATCCTGGGCTCCTATCACTTAGGTCACGGGTGAAGGAAGACTTTACAACCAGCCCCACTTTTTTGGAGTGAGAGCGCTGCAGGCTCCCTCTGTGTGAACTGCTGGCGCCCCATCCCTGTCCCAGCCGCAGGAGGGCCGAGGGACAGGAATCACACGGCACAGAAGCTCTGACTATCCTCCTGCGGCCAGGGACACGACAGCTGGGCCCCTGCCCGCTGTCAGTGCTCCCCTCCTCTCAGGCAGCCCTCCCCTTGACTTGTCTTTCTCAGCTCTCTGGCTTCTAGTCTTGCAGTTGTTCTCCCATCCTTTTGGCATTTGACTTCATCTCAGACAGAAACCTCACTTTAAACCCCGGCCTCATCCCTCCACCCCCTCATAGTCTCTTAGCTCGTTGCTTACGCTTCTCCTTGGTTCAGCCTCTTCAATGAGCTGGCCGCTGAGGTGCCATGTTTCTTCCTAAATGTGGAACACTGTGCTCCAAGAGGCAACTCAGACTTAATAAGGAAAGTTTAATCTATGAACTGTTGGAAACATATGTCATGTGTCGTTTAAAAATAAGGTCTGCGTGCAGCATTTATTTTAGTGCTCCCCTCCGCCCCCCAATGTTTAAAATCTGTTCCTTGCGTTCTAGAAAGAAGCCCTGCTACCTCTTGTGTAGATTTTAGAAGAGAAAAATTCCACCCCAGGGCAGTTTTCTACTTGGATACACTTTGGGCTTCTGCCTCTGCCATCTCTGTGGTGCCCGAGCTAGAGCCTCGAGCGCTCCCCTCCTCCGCTCCTCCTCGAGGCCAGCACATTGCTAATCCCAGTTTTGAGACGCTGGCTTTTCCTCTTGCCATTTCTTATGTCAGGGGGCATTCTGATCGTAGGCAAATCCCAGGCAACTAAGTCCTTGATCTCAGACAAACCTTGTTTTCTCCATATGGTCCTTGATAATGAACCTGGGAAGCAAAAATGGAAAACTCGGTGGAGCTATGAGCTCATCGGAAGTGCATGTCTTCTCCATTCATCTGGGGCGTTGGTGAGGGAAGCGCTTTCACTGTCCTTGCTGTGCGGTCGTTTTTACTGAACAGCACCTTGACTCAAAACTCCAAGTAACTGAATAGTCATGCAAGGCCTCTGGCATGGAAGTGGGCTTCTGGGATACTTGCCAACGAGTTCCTGTTTTGAGGACACAGAATCTAAGTGGAAAGATTAAGTGGAGAGACAGCTCCACCCTCTAAGTCTTATTCCTATGTTCCATTCAAATCTTGCTAGCCTGATTTCTGTGGGGTCTGGGCTTCGGAAATTCTCTTTTTTCATGGATGTCTCAGTGCACCTTGTTAAAGCAAACTTGGATGGTGGCCTGTTCATCTGCTTCCAGCTCTGTTCATCGGTTCCAGTTTCCTTGCTCGTTAAAGCCAAGATAATTTGGCACCACCCGTCGGGCATCCTCAAGTATCTGGCACTTAGGTAAACCTGGAAGCCAGTTAAGAAGTCTCAATAATTCAACAAACTCATTGCATGATGAGGGGCGCTTGTGGTATATACCAGAGAGAGCGCTGGAACGGGAGCAGAAGAGTGCGTTCTTGTCTCACCTTTGCCTCTGCTGTGTCTTGTCAGTTTGGGCATGTCTTTGATTTCTCTGAAATTCTCTTTCTGCAACTATGAAATGAACGCTTGGACTAGACGGTTTCTCGTGCCTTCCAGTTCTACTATGTGAAAAGCCAAAGGAGCAAGTCTGCATTGATGGCCATGGTTGCATGAACACAGCCTGCTGCAAAGACATCAGCTGTCACAGCGTAAAGCTGTACATGCGTCCCCACACACGTGCATAGCACAGGGGACAGACGTAACCTCTCCACGCCGCACGTCTCCCAGCCTACGAAGAGGAATAATGCTAATACCTAAACAAGACACTGCTGGGCACTTAGGACTGTGCCAGATGAAAGGAAGTGCTCAGCGAAGACTATTGCCAGTGTAAAAATAGAAAGACTAAAATTGATAATGCGAATTTAGTAGGGTTGTGCTGAAATAATAAATGCTTGATTGCTACTCAGAATCGGGGTAGGAACCGAACAGAGAATCTGGAAACAGACACACACCTATGTACTCACCTGGTTTCCAGCAAAGGTGCCCTGCAATCTAGCAAGGAAAGGTGCTGGACCAAATGGATATCAGATGGGAAAAAAAGAACTTTGATTCCTTTTCATACCACGCCATGCGTAAACTCTCTCCGTGCAGCTCAGAGAGCCAAGTGTAAAAGTGTAAAACGTTAATACTTCGAGAACTGTTGATACTTCTAGAAGATACAGAGCATAGAGAATAAACCTCATGACCCTGGGATAAGCAAAGATTTCTCAAGGGGGTCACAAAAGTATTAAACTTAAAGAAAAAGTGACAAATTAAATTTCCTGAGATTGAGTAACTTTTGTGTATCAAAAGTTACCATTAAGATAATGAACAGAAGCCACAGAGCAGGACAAAACTTCTGTTTATATATATGTTCCCTTTGAGACAATATAAAGATCTGAACGGGCACTTCGTAAAAGAAGATAACCAATGTTGAAAATGAAAAGTTCAAATGTCATTAGTCCCGAGGGAAAATGGAAATGAAAACCACAAAGGGATAGGACTGTGTTCCTACCTGAACAGTTAAAAAGAGTTTTATAAGGTTTTAAAGAGTCACTTCTGGGGAAGGAAGATCTGATGGTGGTGAAGTTGGTTTATTATACACAGATGCTGACTTACAGTTAACCCTACACCGTGTTATGATGCAGTGTCCCTCAAGTCAAAGTAATTGTATCAAAAAATAAAAATAAGTTTTTCGGCTGACAACACCAAGCGTTAGTGGGCACGTGGAACAATTCAAACTCTCGTGTAGTGATGAAGAGTGAAAGTTGGCGCAACCATTTCGGAAAAGTGTCACATGGGTCAGAGCAGAACTGACCCAGACGCCATACTCCGCAGGCCAGCAGTTTCATGTGACGTGTGTGCCCAGTAGCACGAATGCTGATCGCAGAATTATTCATGATAGCCCCAAACTGAAAGTAACCCGTGTCTATCAGCAACATAATTGACACATCGTGGTGACTTTTACCCGGATACTATACCGCAGTGGTACACGGCATATTCAAAATACAACATGGATAAACCTCACAGACGTGTTAACAAAAGTAGATACACACACACGCCCCACGCCACTGCGCCGCCTACTGTATGAATCGATTTATGTGAAGTTCATGGACCCGCCAAACTGACCTATGATTCTAGATTACAGAGATCATGAAAACAACTATCTTTGGTGAGTATAAAGACTATGAGGAAATACTAAGCGAAGCTTCTGGAATTCTGGCTATATTCTATTTCTTGAGTTGAAGAATAATTACCTAAGTACACCCACTTTGTGAAAGTTCATTGAGCTGCATGCTTAAAGTTTGTGTACTTTATTTATACCTCAGTAAAAAACTATTTTAAAAAGTAAAGGGGCACGCAAAAAGTTGAGCCAACCCAGGTGTCTACCCAGTGATGAACAGATATAAATGTGGGATTCCCACAAAATGCCTGTGACTCAGGCCCAAGGAGAAATGCATACTGATGCCTGCCGCCGTATGGAAGAACCTGGAAAGTATGATGCTAGGTGAGAGAACTGAGGGCCAGATATTTTAGGATCTGCTTCTAGATGTCCAGAATAGGCACCCGGTAGAGACAGAAAGGAGATGAGCGGCTGGTTGCCCAGGGCTGGGAAGGTTGGGGAGAAGTGGAAAGTGGCTGAAAACAGATCTGGCTTTTCTTTGGGGGCGGATGTGCTATGTTGATTGTGGTTAGTTTTGCACAGCTCCCCCACTACACCGAAAACCACTGACTTACCTACTTGAAATGAGAAAGCTGTGTGCTGTGTGACTTCAATCGCAACAAGTCTGCTGATAGCTGTGGCGTGGTGACGCCCCTCAGAAGGGCTGTGCCATGTGGCCCTGTGGCATCCTCATTAAGAACATTGACCCTGGAGTCCCACCAGGTTCTACTCTGGCTCTGCCATTTACCAACTGTGTGACACTGGGCAAGTGTCTGGCCTCTCTGAGCCTGAATGTCTTCATTTGTAAAATATGAATATTAATAGCACTTAGCCCATAGAACTTCCGTGAAGAGGATTCATTGTGCCAGGTTTAATCAGTGATAATTTTGCTATAATTAGTTCAGGCAGTTTTGTACCTGAAGATTCTTAACTACTTTAGTAACAGAAGTAACAAGTGAATTTGAGAGTCTGTCATGAGGACAGGACACCTTTGCCCTACTCTAGCACTTTGGTATCTATAACAAATACAAAAAAACGTTCATACAATGACCCTAAGTTGTTAATACTGAATCATATTCTGCTATTAAAAGAGGCAAGAGGAAGTGTATATACATTTATAAAGAATTTCCATCCAGAAGTATTAAAACCATGAAGGATTAATGATTAAAGAGTTGGCATTCAGTTACCTAGAAAAGTTAGCAATCCAAAATACTCTATATGAAAACTGCATTCATAAAAAAGCTGGAAAACTGAGTAATAACTGTAACTGAAGTAGGGGTAGTTCAGAAATAGAAAGTGATCATTGGATGTGGGAATGCATGAAAAGACGTTTATTCGGGTGAATGTTTTAATCCGCATAAAGGAGTCACTTTTGGTCATGCTGAAAATCATACACTGTCCTACTTAGTGGTCTGCTTGTATGTTTTGCAAAGTAAATTCATAATCCTTTCTAAAGTGTTACATTAAGAATACTGTAGGCACGCCCTGGGGGAGTAGTGGTTTGGGCCACTGCCTCCAGCTGAAGCACAGACCACATACATCCCAAGGACCTGGGATTGTGTCCTGGGCCAGGGAGAACCACCAAAATGTACGAGTAAATAAAAATAAAGTGATCTTCAAAAAGAAACAACAACAAAAGAATGCTGTAGCCTATAAAAGTGGAGTAACTGATGTTAGTCAAGCACCTGATGCGAAGGGGTGAATCCCATAAAGCAGTGGTTAAGTGGGGTGGGGAGCCAGAGTTCATGCAAGGGACCTACCTCCGTGGTCCTCGGTTTCCTCATCTGCAGAAAGATCTGTCTCAGAGCATTGGGAGGATTAAGTGAATTAGTGCAATAGAAGTGCTCAAAAGAGCAGTCACGTCTCTGTTGCAGGATTCTGTTGTGAGGTGATCCTAATTGTAGGCTTGCATGACTATGGTGTCATGTTTTGTTAAGCCTTAGGGAATTAGTAAAGTTTCTCTTTCATACAAACAAATGCAATGATGAGATTGTGTAATTAGATCCAAAGAAAGCTAATTGGGCATGGTAAGAAAATATCAAGAACCCAAAAAGACTTCCTCAGAATGAGAAAAAAGCAATTGAGAGTTTTTTGTCACCAGGATATATATAAAGCTCTTCCAAGCTTTCGCCTCTCAAAATTCAGTTTCATATATTTGAAAGTCTCTTTAATTTCAGCTAAAAGGAAAGTTGGTTTGGATTAAACAGTCATTGATAGCACTTAATATTTAGTGAGCAGGCAATGAAATTCACATAGCTATTTCTACATATTTAAAATGTGAAAGTTGAAAATCTCTTTTGAATGTGCCTATTAGAGACTAGTAATTATGTTTTGTTAATAGAGAGGCTCTTAAAAAATAGAAAAACCCACAAACGAGGGTAAAAAATACGCTCCAATTTGGTTTTCAAACCCTTGTCTTTGGAACCAGTCTTCTGGGCTCAGGCCAACATTCCCTGCACACCCACAGGCGTGAGAAAGAATGGGCTCCTCCTGCTGGACACGCACACCAGGCCCCTGCGGCAGTGACAAAAGACTAACTGCTACAAATGGGAGTCACATTTCTGGCATGAAAATAGTTGCTGCCTAGTCAGAAGGGGTGTGGCCAGTTCCTCTGCTTCATTTGCTGAGCTCACCCCCATGGACCTGGCCTGCAGAGAACCTGAGCTGCCCCTCCCGCCGGAGGCAGCGGGGCGACCCAGCGAGCTGACCCGGACTCTGGCTGTCACCTACCCAGGGTGGCCAGCGTGCTATCTCGACATGTGGTGGGGAGCCAGGGATGGGGCCATGCAGGAGGACACAGCATTGTGATCGTGTTTTTATTTTAAAACAGACAAAAGTCTAGATGTAACCGGTGACTCAGGTGGCTAAGCTGCAGGCCGTGTAATGCCCAAGACCTGGGTTCAAACCCCGGGGCTGGAGGGAGGTGGGTGGATAAATACTTTTTTTAAACCTGTAGAACATCCCATTTATGATAGAAAATTATCTATTATTTTCTCTAGACTGTTTCAAGCCAGGTTTGCATTTTTCATTTTATACTTTTCATCTTCATGGCTTTCCCAGCCTTGGAAAGTTGAAAACACTCCACGTGTATAATGGCGTAAGGGACAGTCTCCATACCCTCATGCTCCAGAGAGCATCCCCGGAGACGTGTTAATCCTGCTGCTCTCGGGCAGTAACCCTCTCCTGCCTCTGTTGGCTGGGCTTTCTTCT